>JAYJMJ010148504.1:0-43899 GCA_036873875.1 Laminaria ephemera
GATGCAAGGCCCTGGGTTGGTGGCGGCATATTAAATACTTTGTGACCACCGACATCCAGCGACAAGGGCTCTACGATCATGGCATTAAACTGCTGCAGATCAGCGTGGCTAACCGGAGAACCGGCTTTTTGTAAATCATCGGCGATGGCATGCGCCAGATCACCACGATAAAAATCATCAAGACCTGCAGACGCCAAAGACTCAAGCGTTGCTGCAATCCGGGTCTGTTTGAACAGATCACCTAACTGTACCGGCTTACCGTCCGTCAGATAGGTGTCGGCAAAACCAGGCTGATCGATTAATTCTGCCAGTTTGCCGCTGGCATTATTGGCCAGTGTTGCTGCCACCGGCACCCCCGTCTTAGCATGGTGAATAGCGTCTTCAAACAATCGGGACAGTGGCATTTTGCCACCAGCCTGTTTGGCCTGCTGGTGCGCCAACTGCCACCCGGAGACGGCACCGGCTACGGTTAACGCGGCATCCGGCCCACGCCCCGGTATCGCCTTGAGCCCCTTGTCGCGATAATAATCAACACTGGCCGCAGCCGCTGCACCGCCACAGGCGTCAATACCAACAGGCGATTTTCCGGGTGAATGAAGCAGCCAGAAATTATCCCCGCCCAGAGAGTTCATGTGCGGGTAGACCACCGCGATGGTACTGGCGGCCGCAATCATCGCCTCAATCGCATTGCCTCCCTCTTTCAACACCCGCGCTCCCGCTTCTGATGCCAGATGATGAGGGGCGACTACCATTCCGTTATAAGATCTTCTTGTGTGCAGCATATTGCCTCTGAATTTGAATAGGGGTGGCGCTATTATGACGCGCTTTCAACGGCCCGCAAGCGCCACAACGCCTGCTAGAATTAAACCAGTTCCAATCCATTCTCTGGGACCCATCGATTCCCGAAAAAACCACCACGCGCCCAGGGTGGCCAGCACCACCGCACCACCGACAATCACCGGCGTAGCAACACTGACCGGAAACGCATGAGTGAATGCCGACCCGCCAAAGATATAGAAATAACAGATTTCTGCCGCACCGATACACAACCCGGCTGCAACAGCCCACCAGTAGGCAGGCGCCGGCAGTACGAAAGATTCGACGCCCGACGCCCGTAATGCGGCCAAAAACATCAACGATACAGACAGCGCTGCAATTTGCAGAGCGATAGTAGCGGTGATAGTTGTGACGGCTGCCATCTCAGCATGCACCGATGATTGCTTAATGAGTAAGTTATAGCCGGCATAGAACACCGTTGCAGCGAGAAGCAAAGCCATACTCATGATCAATAACGCCTCCGTGGAATATCACGCTTATCTTACTCGTGAACCGGGTCAGTCTGGGTGTACTTTCTGCAACGGTTTGAGATTGATCAAAAACCAGACATGCGTCACAACGGAGCTGCAGTGATGCCCGAACCACAAAAAAACACCAGACGGACAGATTCGATGCTGTACTGCAAGTACACAATTACACTACTTTGATCACCAGGATTGCCAGAAATCCCCAGGTGCCGTTAAATACGCAGCATCCAAAAGCAGCACAGCGGAGCCCCTCTTGAGTTTAATAAAGCAACGCAGATTCGCCCCCTACTTTCTGACCCAGTTCCTCGGGGCATTTAACGACAATGTCTTCAAGAATGCACTGGTGATTTTACTGACTTACAAGATAGTCTCAGATCACAGCAGCATACTGGTCAACCTTGCCGCCGTGATTTTTATACTACCGTTTTTTCTATTCTCACCCTTGTCAGGCCAACTGGCAGACAAATACGAGAAAAGCAGTTTAATAAGGAAAATCAAATGGGTTGAAATAGCCATTATGGCGCTCGGTGTCATTGGACTGTGGCTAAACTCGATACCTGCGTTGCTTGGCGTGTTATTTTTAATGGGCACCCAATCCGCCTTTTTCGGCCCCATTAAATACAGTATTTTGCCGCAGCACTTGTCACGTGAAGAACTAATGGGTGGCAACGCACTGGTGGAGGCCGGTACCTTTCTGGCCATTCTTTTAGGCACCATACTGGGGGGTGTACTGGCAAGCTTTGAGCAATACCTGCTACCGGTTTCGGCTGCGATTCTTTCGTTTTCATTACTGGGTTTGATTGTCAGCTATTTTATTCCGCCAGCACAGGCAGAAGAACCGGACCTGGTTATTGATCGAAACCCTCTTCGATCTGGTAAAAGCATATTTTCGGCGCTGGCAAGTAATCAGGCAAATTTTTATACCGTATTCGGCATATCGTGGTTCTGGTTCTTCGGTGCCACCTTCCTGACCCAGATCCCCAATTTCTCACGCGAATACCTTAACGGCAATCCTTACGTAGCTACCCTGCTAATGGCGATGTTTTCTATAGGCATTGGTCTGGGGTCTTTTATATCTTCAAAATTATCAAAAGGTCGCGTTGAACTGGGACTAGTGCCACTGGGCGCATTTGGCATGACCATCTGCGGTGCCTATCTGGGTCTGATTGATATCCCGTTCAGCACAGACACAACCAGCATTATGGATATGTTCAAACAGATTCCGTATATCAAAGCACTACTGGCATTATTGCTATTGGCAGTGTCCGGAGGGCTGTTTATCGTACCGCTGTATGCGTTTGTACAAACCAACACCCCATCTGAGTATTTGTCGCGAAATATCGCTGCAAATAATATGTTGAATGCCCTGTTCATGGTGATTGCGGGTATCTTTGCTATTGTCTGCTTTGCGCTGGGCAACAGCATTCAAAGCCTGTTTGTTATTGTCGCCTTACTAAACGCGGTGGTGGGGCTATTTATATTTAAACGGGTACCAGAGTTTACTCTGCAGATGATCGCATGGATTCTAATGCACACGCTTTACCGCATCGGAAAACACGACCTCGACAACATCCCCAAAGAAGGCGCTGCCATACTGGCCTGTAACCATGTAAGTTTTGTCGATCCTGTGGTTATTGGTGCTGTATGCCCACGCCCGATGCGTTTTGTTATGTATCACAAAATTTATAACACACCGGTTGCCCATCATTTTTTCAAGAATGCCGGTGCAATTCCCATTGCCACACAAAAGGAAGACCCTGAGCTACTCCAGAAAGCCTACGACAGCATTGCAGAAGCACTGGAGAACGGAGAGCTTGTGTGCATCTTCCCCGAAGGCGGGCTAACACCCGACGGCACGATTCAGGAATTGCGGCCGGGCATCGAACGGATACTGGATCGCACTCCAGTGCCGGTGGTACCGATGGCATTAAGCGGATTGTGGGGCACCTGGTTTTCACGGGTAAAAGGTCGTGCAATGAAAGGCTGGCCACGAAACTGGATGAAAAAAATCGATGTATACACCGGTAAGCCCATGCAACCGGAAGATGCAAAGTTACCGGTATTGCTGCAACAGATTAATGCGCTGCGCAAAGAGCCTTAGCAGGCACATGCAAATAAATGCAAGTTAGTGGGCTTGCATTTGTTTTATCTGATAGCCTTTTTCAGTAAGTAGATGCAGCAGACCGTCGTCACCCACCAAATGCAATGCGCCTACCAGAACTAATTCTACTGCAGGTGACTGAAACATTTTTTCAATCGACGGTAACCAGGCCCTGTTGCGATCAACAAGTATCGCCTGATACGTTTCAGGGTCCTCAACCTTAAGCTCACCAAGACGACTGAGGCTACTTAGCTGTGAATTATCACCGTGTAACCAGGCGCCCTTAAGTGCAACAAACTGACTGGAAAAGCTTTTCAGATCCTCTACTAGAAATTGAATAAACTCATCTTCATTGCCCTGCCCCAATTCAGTAATCATCTTAACCTGCTGCAGGGCTGTCTCTAGTGATCCGGTTTGCTTTCGATCTGCAACTGACTGCTCATAAAAATACCGGTCCACGCCATCGGCCACCATGCCGAGTTTTATCATCTCTAAGGACATCAGCGTAGACATCACAGCCCCCGGCCGTAGGTGATTCACAGCATAGGCACTCAGTCCGATTTCCTGCATAGCGGTATCGAACAGCGACCAGGTGCTGTCAGACAATTTACTCTTAAGCGTGGTGCCCAGCGGGTAGGCAGACTTGCGTCCAAGCAAAGAGACAAATTCAGTGCTCGAGAGTTCAGCAATGTCTACCTCAAAAAATACAACTTCTGATTTTTCATAAGCGGCTTCAAATGCCTGCGGCAACGGATAATCTGCGGCTGAAAGTACATGGATAGTTCCGCCAAGGTACACCGTAGACCCGTCTTTGCTTACTTCCCAAACGGCAGTATCAGCTTGTGTTGAGCTTGAAGCACAGACAAGCAAAAAAACAAATGCAGCCTTTAAGAAAAACCTTAGCTTCAAAATCAATTTAACCAGTCGCAAAGACAATTTCAGAAGCTCCATCACTAAACTTATTCTAATCACAGGTACTTTACCAAGACACGCTTAAGATACGGGAAACCTGGATTTATTCCCCCACATTTTCATCCGTAGAGGGAATAAGCTCGCGCATCCACCGATTGTCAGTTTTGTGAAATCATCCGCCGGGGTGAGTATGACGGTGGATGCGCAAGCTTACCCCCTACGACTTCTATAAGTTAAAGCTCGCTAACAGGAATTTGAAAAGCCACGCCCGAAGCCAACCCTCAACCCTTCGTAGCACCCAGCGTCAACCCGGCAATAAAATGCTTCTGCATGGCAAAAAACATCAGCACCGGTGGCAAAGACGCCAGCAGCGAAGCCGCAGAAACTAAATGCCATTGCTGCACAAACTCGCCATTCAAGGTACGGACACCAACCGTTATAGGTAAACTTTTATCGTCTTGAATCAGCACAGTCGCCCAGAAGAAATCATTCCAGATAAACGTAAAGATCAAAACACATAGCGCCGCGATTGCAGGCTTCACCAGTGGTAATACCAGATGCCAGAATATCTGAAACTCCCCGACTCCTTCCAGCCTGGCGGACTCGATCAATTCAAAAGGCAATGCCTTCATAAAGTTACGCATAAACAAGGTACAAAAACCGGTTTGAAATGCAGTATGAAACATCACCAGACCTGGCACTGTGTTGATGATCTCGAGCCGGTTAGACATATCGACCACAGGCAACATCAAAATTTGAAATGGAACAAAATTACCGGCGATAAACAAAAAGAACAGAGGCAATGCCCATTTGAATTTATAGACCGCCAGTGCGTAGCCTGTCAGGCAAGCCAATCCCACAGACATCACCATGGTTGGCAGTGCAATAAACAGGGTATTAATCAGGTATCGAATTGCATCCGTCTTGGCAAAGACTTCACCATAGTTTTGCAGCATCTGAAATGAACTTGGGATACCAAAAACATTTCCAGTCGCAATATCTGACGCAGGTCGGATCGAGGTCATGAATATCGCCAGCAATGGCAGCAACCAAAGAAACAGCGCAATAGGCAGAGAAAACTTATAAGCCCGCTGAAGACCCGACGAGGATTTATCAATCGGTTTTGGAAACATTTATCTGGCCTCCACTTCGTCTTGGTACATGCGCCACAAAAAGTAACTGATGTAGATCAGCATTATAAAGAACAATACAGTCGCAATGGCAGAACCATAACCATAGCGCCCAACGCCCTCACCCACTGCCTGGTCGTACATATAATAGGCCAGTACATTTGTCGAACCATAGGGTCCGCCCTGGGTCATGGTGGCAATCATGTCAAACGAACGCAGCGCACCAATCACCGTTACGACTATCGCTATAAAGGTGGCGGGTTTAAGCTGGGGTAATACCACGTGCCACAACATACGCCAGCCTTTAGCGCCGTCAAGACGACCGGCTTCTATCTGATCTGAAGAAACATTATTCAATCCGGTTAAATATAGAATCATGCAATAGGCAATCTGGGGCCACAGGCCGGCGGCGATAATGCCGTAAGTTGCAAAATCTTCATCACCCAGAATAGACGGTGGATCAACTGAGCAAACCCTGGTCAGGTTACCCACAATGTTGGTTTTAGTCTCGCAGAAAAACCAGCTCCAGACTTCACTAAGCAACCCGAACTCAGGGTTATAAGCCCAGGTAAATATCAAGCCAACAACCACCTGGGAGATTACAAACGGAAAGAAAAAAAGCGATTTATAAATACGTATACCAGTCACTGTCTGGTTTAAAAACAGCGCTATAAACAACCCGATCGGCACCGCCAGCATAAACAACACCAGCCACAGCAGGTTATTCTTTAACGATGTAAAAAAATTGGGATCATCAAGCAACAGCCGGTAGTTGTGCAAGCCAACCCATTCTCCAGTCCAGATACCGTTGATATCGTAAAGACCATTCCACCGTGTAAATGAATAAGAAATGGATTGAAAAATAGGCATGATCACGTAGACCATGAAAAATATTAAACCGACGGACAAAAACAGCCACGGGGCAATAGCCAGTTTATTGCGCTTGTAATAAGAGGATCCGGTAACTATAAGAAGAGCGGCAACAATAATGGCTACCAACAACGCCATGCGTACAAAAAAAGTAGGCACTCTGGCTTCGACCTGTCGCGAAAGGCCAAACAACTCCTGAATCATTGAGGTGCTAACGACAAACATCAGCACAAAAAGGCAAACAGCTAATACAACACCGGCAATGCCAATCTGCCTGGTAGAAGTAGCGAACCGGTCAGTCGGGTGCACAGCAGTAGTAGGCATTTATTCCTCCAAAGCCAGCGTTAGAGCTGGTATGGGACCTGGTGTTGTTTGAGCGAGACTTTCTCGCTGACCGGGCGATAAGCGAAACCGGCTACACAAAGTAGCCGGTTCCATTTTTATTACTTGTAAACTTCAGACTGAACTTTATCGAGGTTTTCAAGAATTTCATCAAGTGCAGATGGATCAAGCATGAACTTCTGGAAGCCTTCCATACCGGCTTTAGCCATTGCAGCAGGTGCGTCACGATCATAGAACTGTGCTAAACCAGCCGCAGTAGAAAGTGTTGCCATACCTTCAACGATGAATTTGTCGTCACCGTTAATTTCAGCAGCAGAGTTAGGTGGCAATTGACCGATAGCTTTGTTCCAAACACCCTGTACTTCAGGAGTAGCGATAAATGACAGGAACTTTTTCGCGTTCTCTACATTTTTGGCTTTAGCAGGAATAAAGAATGCATCAGCAGGTGCTTCTTCTGCTCGTGGCAGACCGGCAGTGATTTCAGGGAACTGGAAGAAGTCGATCTGTTCATCTGTCAGGCCGGCTTCTTTGTATTGGCCAACAGAAAAGTTACCCATGACATACATTGCGGCATCACCGTTAGCGAATGGTGATATAGCATCCTGCCATGACATAGTTGCATGAGTCTTGACAAAAGAACAGCGATCAAGCATCTCTTCCCACTTGGCAAAAGTCGCACGGATACGGTCATCGGTGTACTTGATTTTACCAGCAGTCAGATCGTTGTGTACATCGTAGCCGTTGGTACGCAGGTTCAGGTAGTCGAATACACCAGCCGCAGTCCAAAGGAATTTAGTGCCGATAGTGAAAGGTGTAACACCAGCTTCTTTCAGCGCATCACAGTTGCCTAGAAGTTCGTCCCATGTTTTAGGCTCGCTGAGGCTCAGCTTGTCATAGATGTCTTTGCGATAGTAAACGCCCCACTGGTAGTAAGAGTAAGGTACGCCCCACTGCTTGCCATCACGTGACATAGTCGGCTTGATCGCGTTGAATTTATCAGCCAGGTTTTCATCAGAAGCCCACAAGTCTGAAATATCCATGAACAGACCCGCATCAACAAATGGTCCCATACGGTTACCCGGGTACCAGGTAATTACGTCTGGTGAATCATTTTGCAACGCGTTACGGATAGTCCCTTTGTGTGCTTCGCGATCACCGTTGTTAGCCACAACATTGATATCAGGGTTAGCCGCCTTAAAAGCTTCGACCGCTGCTTCATAGGCGTCTTTCTTATCAGGGTTCAGATCATCAAAGGTGATGACAAGATCACTGGCCATAGCACCTGCTGACAGCAAGCTACTTAGCGCTGCGCCAAGTGCCAGTTTAGTGAATTTGTTAGTCATAAAGCGTCATCCTCCACTGGATGTTAAATAATAAAATTGGGAGATTTTGCTCCCTTGCTGGCCTATAAATGGCCGATTTACCAAAACTACAATACACTTCTGTGATTGAATTTAAGGCCGTTGCATCACTGCGACAACCCAGAGGTGTTCATTTAGCCATCGCAGCTACGCATCTGTTCTGCTGCAGCTTCCGGCTGTACCGGATTAACGATATTGCCACTGCCTGACTCGAATCCGGCCAGATATTTTACCTTGTTCAGGTCTCGTAAAGGTGGTTGCATTGCGAGATGAAAACACCAGTCATCATTAGCACTATCGCCATCGCATGGTGCGTTATGAAACAGTGTCACATTCGGGCAGGAGCGCTGGAAAACTCTATCATACCGCTGTGCCTGACGCTGATACATAAACGCCAGTTCTGTGAGTTCAACAGCGCCCATATCAGCTAAAGACCCCACATGGCGGGTGGGTACTATCCATGATTCAAAAGCAAATCTGGCTGCAAACGGCACTATCGTTACAAAGTGCTCGCCCCGTTCGACCAGCAGGTCCGTTTTATACTCCGGCCTTTTAATCAATGCCTGCAACAACGATAACTGGTGCGCGGCACGGTACTCAGATTGCGATCGCCGCATTCGGCACGCGGTGTCAGTTACAAAATCGGTGGCATAGATCTGACCATGCGGATGTAAGTTGGATACTCCGGTTTCAATGCCCTTGTTTTCAAAAATTAAAACGTTCTTGATGGATTCTTGTGCACTCAACGTTTCATATTCTGATTTCCACAGTTGTGCCACTGCAATCATTTCATTTTCAGACAAATCAGCCAGTGTTGCATCATGCCTTTCAGACCAGCACAACACGCGACAGGCTCCGCTGGCATGAGCACTTAGGCCAAGTACATCGGCATCAGTCCCGTTAGTGTCATTTCGGGTAGTGCCAAGTGAGGCAAAATCGTTGTCGAATGCCCAGGGTTTTTCGTAATCCGGATTCACGCTGCCACTGGCCCTGGTTACACCGGGACAAAGATAGCAATCGGGATCATGGCGCGGCTTATCGTTTTGTGCCGGTGCTGTAACTGCACCGGACCACGGCCTGCCGGAAGAGGCAGCGGATATTACAACCCATTGCTCAAGCAACGGCTGCCAGCGACGTTGCTGGCTATTCATGCAGTGATCTCTCTGACGCCGGCCGCCGGGGTAATTTGATGGAATTCAGCAGTAAGACCGGTAGCTTTCGGATAGACAGACTCCACGCACCGTGTCAGCTCCTGTATTCGATTTTTATGCACTAAATTAACTGTACAACCACCGAAACCTGCACCGGTTAGTCGTGCGCCTAAAACCCCTTCTACTTCACTGGCAATACTGACCAGCTCATTAAGCGGATCACTGGAGACATCGTAGTCGTCACGCAGAGAGGCATGGCTTTCCAGCATCAGTTGACCAAACCCCGGCAGGTTAGAATCGCGCAATTCAACAACGGCTTTCTTCACCCGCTGGTGCTCAGTGATCACATGTCTTGCACGCTTGTAGACAACCTCATTCGCAGCGCCAAACAGTTCCTGTGCATCTTGTAGTTGCTGCGGTGTGACCTGCACAAGCTCAGCTACATCGTAACTTTGCTGCAGTATTTCCAGTGCTTTGCGGGTTTCAGTGACTCTGTCGTTGTATTTTGATTCACTTAGTTCTCTGCGCTGATTGGTGTTGATCAGCACAATAGAATGATCACCAAGCTCGAGTGGTATTTGCTCGCAATCAAGGGTCTCACAATCAAGCATCATGGCATGATTTTGCTGCCCCATCGATACAGCATATTGATCCATAATACCGCACTGCACACCAACAAAATCATTCTCGGCGGACTGCGCCATTTTAATAATATCAAGCAAACTGCGCCCGGCGTCATACAACTCATTAATGGCGAATGCAGTCACCACTGAAATAGATGCAGACGAAGATAACCCCGCGCCGTTAGGTACATTGCCCGAGTAAAGGCATTCAAACCCGTTGATCCCATCGCCGGCTTTCACAAACTGTTGAATCACGCCAAGCGGGTAATTGATCCAGTGATCTCCGTACTTCTGGTTTACCTGATCATTAGACAGCACAGCGAACAGATCAAAGTTGGTTGATGCCAGCTGATAGTTTTTCTTGTCCGTTGGCCGAATCAGCAGCGTAGTGCCGTAATGAATTGCACACGGAAAAACCAGACCGCCATTGTAGTCGGTGTGATCGCCGATCAAATTGACCCGCCCTGGGGCAAAGAAAGTACGAATGGGCTCAGAGGAACCACCAAAGCGCTCGATAAAAAGACGCTCTAGTTCGGCATTATTCAACAGTGGCACTCCGGTCGTTCAAATTGAAATTTCCGTTGCGGGAATAATTGGGGGCTGCTGGATGTCCATCACTTATCATTTCCAGGGCGACCTTCGCAGATCTCTATTGTGCTCGAACTAAATAAGTGGAACAATGTTCCAAAAAGTATAAAAGCCTCTAGAGGAAGCTGTCAATGGAAATCAACACAAGTTTCGAAATTACCTAGGTTGGCCTATGACGAATCCACTTCCCAATAGACCTGCAGAAAGCAAAAGCGCATCGGCCAAGCGACAAAATCGCAGCAAGCCTGAGCCTGCAACTCCGGCCGAGCCTACATCCAAGGCCGCTAAAAAAACGACTGCCAGCAGTGGCTTTACCCGCGCTATACGCTTACTGGAAGAAATTGCCAGACACGGTCCACTGAGATTTGCCGAACTTCAAGAGCGACTTTCACTACCAAAAGCCACCCTCAACAGAGCCCTCACCGATCTGCAACTCGAACGCATGATCAGCTTTGACGAACGCAGCATGACCTACAGTTCCGGCTATCGTGTGCTGGAAATCGCCAACCAGATCTGGTCTCGATCAGACCTTCGCACACTGGCCAGAGACCAGCTCGAAAAACTATGCACCATGAGTAACGAGACTGTTCAACTCTCAGTGCTTGCAGACACACATGCCGTCTACCTTGATTCAGTAGAAAGCAGTAACAACGTGCGGATGTCGATGGGATTTGGCACAAAAGTCCCGGTGTATTGCACTGGTGCTGGCAAATCTCTGCTTGCCTGGTGTCCGGTGGCAGAGCAACGTGAAATTATTTCCCGCATCTCCTTTGCGGTGTACACCCCAAACACAATAACCAACCCTGCCAACCTGCTTGCAGAGCTCGCACAGATAAACCAACAGGGATACGCAGACGACAACGAAGAACACTTTGCCGGTATCCGTTGCGTGGCAGCACCTATCGTTGCCAGTGACGGCACCGCGGTCGCCGCTATAAGCATCACCGCACCCACATTCAGAATTGAAGAATCGCAAGTCACTCAATGGCGTAGCTGGCTGATTGAAGCCACTAAAGAGATATCAGCACGCATAGCACCGGTCGCACATAAACTGTGTTAGCGTGCGGCGTAAACAACCAGACATGTTAGTCGTCATCCTTCAACTACAGAACTCTCGAACACTGGAAAATTATGGCCACCGTCGAACTTAAAAAGGCACACAAAAGATTCGGCACCGTCGAGGTGATACACGGTGTTGATATGCAACTGGAGCACGGAGAGTTTGTTGTTTTTGTCGGACCATCAGGCTGTGGTAAGTCTACCTTGCTGCGCATGATTGCAGGCCTTGAAGACCTGAGTGACGGAGAAATACATATTGGTGGCAACGATGTGACCCATGTAGCCGCTGTTGATCGCGGAATCGCCATGGTCTTCCAGTCTTATGCCCTCTACCCGCACATGACCGTTGCCGAGAACATGGGCTTTGGTCTGCGAATGAATGGCGTCGACAAAAATATTATCAAAGAAAAGGTAGATAAGGCTGCAAACACTCTACAGCTTCAGGAATTGCTGGATCGAAAACCCAAAAACCTGTCTGGCGGTCAGCGACAACGGGTTGCCATTGGCCGCGCCATTGTCAGAGACCCCCAGGTGTTTCTATTTGATGAGCCACTTTCGAACCTTGATGCAGAGTTAAGAGTAGAAATGCGGTTACAAATCGCAAGACTCCACCAGAAACTTGATTCAACCATGATCTATGTCACCCATGATCAGGTAGAAGCAATGACAATGGCCGACAAAATCGTCGTGCTGCGCGCCGGACACATAGAACAGGTTGGCTCACCACTTGAACTCTATAATCATCCGGACAACTTATTTGTTGCAGGCTTCATCGGGTCGCCTCGAATGAATTTTCTGCAAGGCAAGCTGGTTACACCCTCCGCTAGTCGCTCGGTAATAGAAATCACCGACGGGACACACATTCAGTTAAACATTGATACGCAAGCCGCCGCACCAGACAGCAAAGTGACACTCGGCTTGAGACCAGAAGACCTTAGCGGCTCGCAAGGCAGTTCTACCCTCACTGTAAAAGTAGATGTACTGGAACGACTGGGCGGCACCACCTTCGTCTATGGTAAATGTGCCGGCGTAGATAATTTTGTTGTGCAGCGTCCCGGGGCAGATCCCATCAAGGTAGACTCATCCATTGAAATCCATGTACCCGAGGATCGTTGCTACCTGTTCAATGAAGAAGGGCTGGCGTTTAAGCGAGACTGATCTCAGCCGGAAAAATATTTGTGTCTGATCCACAGCTCTACCCGATCCTGAAAATCGCACAGGGCATGTTATACGCGATGGCAAAGCCGTCGGCGGATTCCTTAGCAAGTAACATAAATACCTTGAAAGTAGCTGGCATCCGCAAAGTTGTTTGCCTTCTGGAAGATTCAGAATCAAACAACCTGGGCCTAAGCGATGAAGGCAACATCTGCACGGCCCTTGGGTTAACTTTCAGCAGATTTCCGATCAAAGACTACGGTGTACCGGAACCGGCACAGCTCACCCCTTACATAGAAACTTTATACACAGACATTTGCAGCGGGACCTCTACGGTTATCCACTGCCGTGGTGGGATCGGGCGCACCGGACTAATGTGTGCCTGCCTTTTAATAAGGGCTGGTTACTCCGCAGAAAACGCAATAGCACGGGTCACTGAAAAGAGACAGGAAACAATACCGGAAACCGCCGATCAAATCGCCGCTGTGATGAAATATAGTAATCAAAGCACCTCAAAGAAAAACTGACAGTAACCAGGTTTGGTAGCCCAAGTCAGATACCTGCAACAACCAATACCCAAACCACCGCAAACCACCACGCCTTACAGGCCCATCTACTTAATCAAAGATCCAGCCTGCAGGGACTGATGCAGTTCTTCAGCAATAGTAACGCACCGCCAGGTACCGCCACGCACCTCTATACAAAAAGCCCAGGGCATTCTGCTTAGCTAATATAAACTTTAATTTACGACTAATTTACACACAATTGCATTGACGATTGCACCCCTGCTACTTTTATACTTCAGTTTACAAGTCACTCCTTTAACTGCCATATTTCCTCCTTACTTGCCGAGCACACTGTCCCTGACATCAACGCACTGAACCATCGCAGACACAGCGATACGACAGGGAGACACACCAATTAAATTACTGCCCTCGCCTTAAGCACCGTAGCAAAAACGCGAGGTAGACTTTTTAGCAATCCGTTGATCTGTTCAATGAATAGCAGCTAACCAAAATCAACCGACAAAATATATTTTGAGGAATAGATATCTCATGAAAACCACATTATTGAAAAAGTTATCTACACCACTTCTCGTCACCATAATTGCATCTGCTTGCGTTGCTAATCCGTCATGGGCAGACAGCCCTGATATAAAAACTCCATCGCCGGTGATTTTTCTATCAGACAACTTTAATGAGCCCGATAACCTTGGCTGGTGCATAGACACCCTCGGTCGTGGCTTTGCAGAGGAACTGCAAGCTCATTCATGCAAACCTCAGGGCGGTGATGTTCAATTCGATTATCAGCCAGAGAAAAAGTCGATCACATCAGTCGCATTTTCCGGCATGTGCATGACTCACAACAACAAGGAATCAACGGTGGTATTCGGACTGGTTGACTGTGACTCGACAGACCCGGCACAACAGTTTGTTTTTGATCCATCCACCGGGTACCTCACTCCGTATGCAGACACAGATCTCTGTGTAGCCGTGGGGGAAACAATACGCAAAGCCGGACCATTCTCCTCACGCGACTTAATTCTGGCGAACTGCAACATCACTCCACCCATCCACATGACCTGGACAATTCGCAACACCCAGTGAAAACGGACCAGCGCGAGCTAACCTGGCATTGAATTCCAGTCGGGCCACATGCCGCAATACTCATAGATACAGTTGCCATTTCTGCCTGCCTTACGTGGCCTGACTGAGCGGTAAGTTAACGCAGCAATGAAGTCACAAATAATCAGGCTGAATATTTCGCATACATGCACTCATGGCGAAGAACACCGTTCGGATCAACATTCATATTGCGATGAATACCTTCCAATAGAAACCCGCAACGCTCAGCCACTGTGCGTGAGGCGATATTCCCTGCGTCAGTGACTAGCGAGATTCGTGCGGCTTGCATTTCATTAAGCGCCCAGCTGCTCAAGGCGGTAACACTTTCGGTGGCGTAACCGCAACCCAGGGCGCTTTTCCGAATCCAGTAACCAACCTCGGTTTTTGGTACCTTCCAGTCTGTTCTGTGCAAGCCAACTGACCCGACCAGAGCACCGCTTTGTTTATCAAAACACAAAAATGAATAGTCAGTTCCGTCATTAAAATTCTGCAGTGCGGTTTTGCACCTTATCGATGCTGACTGCAAAGTTTGCTTTTCAGCTATCCATGAAAGAAACCACAAATATTGCCTTATCTCAACGATAGATTCCTGCAAGGCTCCAAGAAGATTTTCTGCATCATCCAATCTATGTTTTCTTACTAGCAGACGCGCCGTCTCGAATTGGTTCGGGACAACCCTATTGCTTTCATTAGTCATCAATCAGGCAACCTGTCAGTTCAAAGTTGGTAATGCGGTCCATTACAATATTTTATAATACTGAATTATTCTACCGTAATAGTTATAAAGTAAATCACGGGTATACGGCAACTGGCCTCACGTTAACCAGGAATTATTGGCATAAGAGACAGTCATTCACAATTCACTAATTACCCGCTGACAGGCATGATCCTCGCCTGTTTAAAGTCAGAGAAGGACTCTACACCCACGATCGAAAGCTGCGACTCTCAATGTTCCACCGCCGGTATCAACGTAAATCAATCAAACAGACTAACGCACCAATGGCGCGCCGGCGTCGCTATAGCCTGAAGCCCATCGCTCAGCATTCATCGGGGTTCGTGTGAAACAACCACCCCGACGCCTGATTGTAATTTTGACGGATACCTATACTGACTATCAGCGTCAATTTATTGATCCAATATCAGAGAGGCTTCAACACCAGGGCTATGGTGTTCTGGTCGTCACGGGCCACGAGATCAGCCCGCTGGTAGAGAGTATCCAACCCGACTACCATGCGGCAAACCATATTTATTCTATCGTCGGTAAATACAACGCCAGTGGCATCATCGTCCTGACAGGTTGTGTCGGGCATAACCTATCCATTGAAGATGTTGACAGTTTTCTAAATCAATATACAGACGTTCCAATGGTGAGTTTGGGCATTAATATACCCGGCCGCAGCAGTATCACCGTGAACAATGACAGCGGCATGCTCAGCCTGATGCAGCACCTGACTAACAATCCAAACCGGAAGAATTCTCGCTACCTTTTTATCCGGGGCTTCAAAAACGACAGTGATTCAATGGCACGTGAACGCGTGTTCAGAGAAGTCCTGGCCAGAAATAGCATTCCAATAAATGAAGATCAGTTCCTGACGGGTAATTATATACAGCTGGATGCCTACAACGCAGTGGACCAATACCTCAAGCACGACAGGGATATCCATGTGGTAGTGTCTGCAAACGATGATATGGCCATTGCCGCGATGCGTGCACTGAACAATCACGGGTTGTCGGTACCCGATGATGTTCTTGTCACGGGCTTTGATGGCTCACCTCTGTCACGAGAATGCACTCCGCCACTGACAACCGTCAGTCAACCGATTTCCGCCCTGGCTGAAGCAGCCGTAGAGGCAATAACAACGCTTATCAGTTGTCCAACAGGCAAAGAAGACAAGCCGCCAACCACTACACTTGACTGTAACCTTATTGTTCGAAAATCAAGTGATCCGGAAAATTCGCCAGATGCCAGCGCCTGTATTTTCAACGAAAACAATCTAACTCAGCGGATAGCGGACATCATATCGAAGCAATGGTTGTTAAATTACGCACACCAGCCACCACCAACGAACTTCACGGAAGAACAAGTAACAAAAGCAGCAATAGCCTCGATTAGTCAAAGTGATAATAGTTTAAAGCATATGCTGAGTACGCTAGCAGGTGAAACGACACCTACCCGTCAGGATCTAGGCTTCTGGCGGCAAATCGAACGTAACTTCAGTGCCATACTGCAAGACAATCCCCTCGCCCCGGATGTCAGAACAGGCTATTCCGATCTTGCCCGCTTAACAGGTGATTTAAATGACTTCAACTGGGCAGAAAAAGAACGCATTGATTTCGATATAGAGCGGACCCACCTACTGCAGTCCCGACTTCAGGTCATGATTTCCCGGTGCACCACTATTACGGACATAGCAGAAATTCTGGAGGCCTATTTCAAACAGTTTGATGTTCGGCGCGGCTTCCTGATTACGTATGAAGAATGCGGTGATTCTGTAGACGGCCTGTCCTGTTTGCAGCTGGCATACGCCGGTCAACAGTCCTCAATCGAAGCACTTCCTTCGTTTAAAAGTGCGGAACTACTCCATAATAAATATGCCGCCGAATTAGACAGCGGCCTTTTGGTCCTCAGCCCGTTATTCTGTGGCGATATTCAATACGGATATTTACTCATAGATACCCGGAGTCATCACCTGAATCTGGAATATCTCAGCTATACACTAGGTCAGGCGCTGGAAAACATCCACTACCTTAATGCATTTAGAGTCGCGAACTCAGCGCTTGAAGTTCTGGCCGCCACTGACAGTCTGACAGGCATGCTAAGAAAAGAAGCGTTCGAACAACACGCCAGCATTGCGCTGGCATCAGCAGCCGACAACGAAGAGACAGGCAGTATCCTGTTCATTGATCTTGACGGATTCAAGCTGATCAACGACACAGTCGGTCACCATACCGGTGACCTGCTATTGCTGGAAGTATCTAAACGGATAAAGCATACAGTCAGGCAAAACGAAGCAGTTGCCCGGCTTGGTGGTGATGAATTCGCCATTTTTCTAAACAACGTTACTGATCGTCACCAGGCGCAGCAAGTTGCCACGCGGGTGCTGGAAAAACTGCGCCAACCCATCAATATTGAAGGATACGAGCTTTTCGTTTCTGCAAGCATCGGCATCGCACAGTATCCACGTGACGGGAAAACCATCACCGAGCTACTACAGTGCGCCGACTTAGCCATGTATCGGGCAAAAAAGCTGGGGAAAAACCGCATTCACAGTCACAGTGCAATAGATTCAAAAGAACCGGTAACGTCCGAATAAATGTAGCTAATGCATAAAAAATGGTAACCGGACCAAGGGCTGTAGTGCCTCGAAACGTGCGGTCAACACCCACCATCCGGGGCAGGAAAAACTGAGATCCGGCAACTGCTATATCCCCTTCTCCGACAACACCGGCTCAGATGCGGGCTGGCCATCATCGTTGAAAAAGACTGAAGGCTTATTCATTCCACGTAACTTCCAGGTAAGCATTTTCCCCATGATGCGAAACGTTATGCCAGCTGGAAATTTTTTTGCACTGTGTGGATAGTCAGGTTCACCAAGCGCGTATTGACACTGTACATAAGCGCGCACCATTCCTAGTTGCTCATCCGTATTATTTGTTTTAATGAAACTGTGGATCAAACCAACAAACGGCATAGATGCATTCATTGTGTTTCCGACCGGAGTGTTGCAGCAGCCGGTATACCACCTGATCAGCCCTTTGGGTGTCATCTTTACACTTCGCAGATGCTCTGCGCCCTGATGAATAGATACCTGCGATTGTGATGTTTGATAAATTTCCGTTCCTCCGAACTGATCAAGTACATCATCTGCGCGTTTCAGGTAACGCGCAAATTTCTGACAATCACAACAGCAACAAACTACCAGGTTACCTGAATCTGCGGTTGCATTTGTTGCAAGCCCTGTAACAGATCCACAATCACATTGAAGCGGAATATCAGCCATGAACACTCTCCTTAATCACATGAACAAAGAACATTAACAGTCTCTGGCAATCGCTATTTCAACGGTGCAGGATGAATGAACGGCCAGGGGGAGGCATCAGAGCCACGTGGCACAGGCACCTCTATAACGACAGGCTTATTTGCCTCTATGGATTGTTGAAGCACTATACGAAGCTCATCGGGGGTATTCGCTTTCAATCCGGTCACACCAAAAGATTTTGCCAGCGCAACAAAATCAGGGTTTTCAAGATCTGCCCCCAGTAATCTGTTTTCATAAACAGTCTGCTGATCCCGACGAACATTTCCATAAGCCGCGTTATTAAAAACAATAGCAATAACCGCTATACCAAATTGTCTGGCGGTTGCCAGTTCCTGAATGCCAAACAAAAACCCGCCGTCACCAGACACAGAGACTACCACTTTGTCAGGGTTTGCGATTTTCACACCCAATGCCGTGTTAAACCCAAAGCCAAGGTTGTCCTGATAGCCACAAGTAACGTATTGGCGTGGCGCATATACGGGAAAGCACATTCTCGCCGTGAAACCCACCTGTGAAACCTCCTCAACAAAAAAACCGTCACGCGGCAGAACTTCCCTGATAACACCCAGATAACTTTCCTGTGGTTGCACGACTTTTAGCGCTTGTGTGGCATTGTCGCGTAACAGCTTGCATTCCTTCTTGCGCGATGGGCGCGATGTTTTGCGGTTTATTGCCAGCAGCAGCGCATTAATACCAGCTGCAGAGTCAGCCACAACACCGACATCAGGTTTAAGTCGCACCATCTCTGTCGGATCAATATCTATACGCAATACTTTCAGGTCTTTCGGCATCCAGCGCCAGCGAAAATACTGTAACTCCAGCCTTGACCCAATCCCGATCAACAAATCGCAATCCTGCCAGTAATGCCAGGCCGCCGGTGGCAAAAGTGCTAAAGGATCATCGTCTGGTAGTATTCCTTTACCGGAACGATGTGCAGTGACAGGCGCCTGTAACAACCGCGCCAGCCCGGCCACCTCATCGACTGCGCCAATTGCGCCGGCACCCACCATGATTAACGGGTTCTTCGCCTTTTTTATCAGTGCAGCTGCACTTTCAATATCTGCAGGGTCAGGCACAGGTGCTTTAATTATTTTTGCGGCTGCAGGTTTACTCACCTCTGCTGATTGACCAAAAACATCCCATGGCGCCTCAACACCAACAGGTCGCTGCCTGCCGGAGAGCATTTGTTGAAATGCCTGCTGCATAGTGTAAGCGGCGTCAGTCGGATGATTGATTCGATCTGCCCATTTTGTCAGCCCGCGTAACGTCGCCAGGTGATCAGGCAGCTCATGTAACTGACCCCTGCCCTGGCCGATCAAATGAGACATTATATTTCCGGTCACACAAAGCACCGGCGCATTGCCGCCATAGGCAGTACACAAGGCCGCCCCGGAATTCAGCAGACCGGGACCAGGTACCACGGTATATGCCCCCACCCGACCCGTTGATTTTGCATAGCCGTAAGCCATGTATCCTGCGCCTTGCTCATGGCGGGTGTGAATGAAGCGGATTTTTTTTGATTCGCGAGCCAGTGCATCATTGAAGTCGTACATGTGCGCACCGGGAATGCCAAAAACCGTATCCACACCGTTAGCAATCAGAGATTTGGTGATTATTTCACCGGTTGTCATTCGGGGCACTTTAACACCTGTTTATAAAAACTGAAATTCCACCATTATATACCCGGACCATCGCCACGGCACACAACACAAACCTTGCAACCATAGAAGAGCAGCATCGATTGACAACACGATTCAACAACGGCGCTATTTCAATCGTCAGGGAAATAACTGGTAAGTCGATGCAGCATCTGCAGCACAGATAACCAGGTAATAAGCTCGATAATCGCTGCCGACGAAAGCTTGCTTTCACGGCAGGCATTAACAACCGCTGGTGTGATTTCCGCGGGACTGGGTGACGCCGCACTTGCCAGTAGTAACAAAGCACGTTGCGTGGCATCTGTCGCATGAAGCGCAATATTTGGATCAATAGCAAAGCGGGCAGCCTGATCCAGTTGATCATCAGTCAAGCCATAGCCCGCTCCTAACAACCGCATCTCTCTAGCCAGCGGTTGATCTTCAATAATCGTCGCAAAGATAACGCCTGCAAGCACTTTAGTTGTCAGCCCGATGGTACTGATTTCACTATTGAGGTTTTCGCGCAACGCCGATGCTACTGCCCTGATACCGCGCCTGGTTTTCATACGGGACAGAACAGGAAAGTCGTGACCGCAAAGCGTCTTTAGAAACTCTCCAACGGCTGGCCAGGTATTGGGCACACCCTTCTGCCACTGGCTATCCAGACGCAATGCAGTAGGCGCATAACGAATTACCGAAAGCCTGGTCCACAAAGAATCTGACTCTGGAGATGTTGTCGTCGACAGGTTAGCTGGCAACTGGGCACCAGATTTACCGGGACTCCAGTTTGCCCCCATCACTTCAGTGGTTTCGGCAACCGTACTGGTTTCAAGCTCTACACTGACGGCGTCCATGAATTTATTCAGAAAGCCCATCATCACAATACCCAGAACCACCCACTCGGCCTGCTCCGCGGGAAAGTGCTGTTCAAGCGCTTTTCGTTCATCAAGCGTTAACTCACAGGGAATACGCGATAGTGAACGCGCTACAGCCACTGCTGCAAGCTCCGGTGGGGTGAACTGGTCACCACCAACCAACGCTTGCGCGACCTTCTCTGGCGCTGCACCGCGACGCAGTGCGAATGAACAGGTGTGGGCCGAGCAATACGGACACTCAGCTGCCCGACTGGATACATACATTCCCAACCCTACAATGTCTTTTGGTGCACCACCTACGCCAAAAATTGAAAAAGGTAAATTCAGGAAATTGGGCACCAGAATATTGTAGGTCCGAAAAGCCGGAGGCCAGATCTCAAGGTAACCGTCACAGTTCGGCACCACCCCGATCAATACCCGCACCAATTCGAGCAACGGCCCATACCTTTCCTGTAGAACAGGCATGGGGACAGCATCAGTTTTTAGCAATGTTGCGAGCACATCATCACGTGTGACAGATGTAGTTAGTTCGGGCATCTGATCTCCTCAAAGGCTGCGGTTCTGCGCCTTTGATTCAGTCTACATGATCCACGCCCCGCACCACAGCCAACCGTAACTAAAACTATCGTCATCTGACCGCTTGAAGCCATAGCCCGACCATCACTGTTGATTGCCATCGGACCACTCACACCGGTAGTTTGGATTATATAAACCAGAATCAATCGATTCGCCGAAGAGCGAACGCCATTTTTTAATTCCCGAAAGATCTTTCAGGTAACTAAACGGATAGCTGAGTATTACCCGCCAAAGACAAAAACAATCACACTGGCTGCAAGCAGTTTTTTATTACAGAACCTGTTTAGAGTTTAGCGCAGGAATGCAGCGGTGATTGCTTTATCAGCGCGGACTGACTAATAATTAACTTCACTGAACACCGCTGCCAAACGGGCGATCTAACAGGTAATACCAGTTAATCGGGATACTGCAATTCCCACACTACAGGCGGCATAAAACAGACATGCCCCGGACTATCTCGCCTGCCTATAAGCCTCGCTGGAAACAGCGACCCAGCCTCTGGCTATTGACCTTACTCAACATCTACCAAAATAGAAACTGGCTTATAAACGCATTCAGGGCGCAGAAGCGCCCTGAATCTTAACGTTGACAATTTAGAACTATATACCGATACGACTTGGCAACCGGGTTTCGCATTCGGTGTTACTGGTCGCCGGCGTACCACCCGGAACAAAGCCATTCAGGCTGTGCCAGGTTTCAAGAGTGCCGTCGTTGTCGAAACCAATTGACTGATGACTGACACCGTCAATAAGCTTAGTCCCGGCCGCCTTAATAATACTCTGATAGGTAGTACCAAGAAATTCTACCGTCACCAACACACTGTAAGATTTACCGTCTACCGCGCCAAACATACTCCAGAACCCGCTGGCGACTTCACCACGTGAGTTATTATCCCCCAGGGTGCCATCACTTTTGGCATCAGTTATTACTTTTACACAGGCACTGAAGCTTCCTTCAATATCACCAGCTACCCCGCCAAAGTAAAACTCTATCTCAGAATCATCAAGTGCATCTGGTGCGGTTCCAAGATTCGTGTCAGATATACGAAGCGTAGTACCACCAATATTACTAAATGGCTCTACGCCCTCCGGCACACTGGATGACTGGGCGATCTCAAGTACCGAGTCAAAGTCTGATCCACTGAAATCGTTTTTGGATAATGACCCAAGATCAGCAGTATCAGCTGACAAGCTATCCACCAGCGCACCAATGAGTGGCTCATTACTGGTGTCGGTGAAGAAATCAACCACATTGGCAATTGTCGTATCAGTAGCGTTATTTTCATTGATCGCTTTTATTACCAGTGATTCCAGCGCCCGTGCCTTACCCGCTACATCTGCAGACGTTGTTGACCCGCCTTGAGGATTAATCAAGGCATCTACCACTGGTGCAATATCGCTGACAATTTCTGCCACACGGGCGAATTCACCAGGGCGCAACGCGCTACCCATATCAGCTGGCTGGGTAAAATCCCGCCGGTCATAAACTTCACGCAATTCTGTTTCTGCACTGTCCAGTACCTGGTGTAACGATTGCTCAAGCAGTGCAGTCTCTAAACCAAGACTACGCACGGCCTCTGCAAGTGCCGGATAAACAGAACCAGTAGCATCATTTGGTGTTCCATAATTATCACCAATTTCCGTGTAAGTATCCGTCAGCCTGTCACCCAGCACTGTCACCACTTTATGAATGGTCAACGCTGTATTTAACAGGTCAACATCTATACCCCCGGCCCCATCTGTATCCAGGTAATCAACTGACAGGTCTGCTTCGGTTATGTCCAGAGCCTGCAGCAGTTCTACCCTCTGCTGGTCAGATTCAATGCTCGCCAGTAAGGATGTTAACGGGGAGACAATACTGTCTTGCACATCAGCCTCGCCTGAAGTGACACGTCGCGACATCTGACCAAGAAATTGTTCACCGGTCAGAACATCGTAGCCACCGTCTATACGGATGACTACATCAGAATAATTTATCGTCGAGACCAGGCAATACTGGGCTTCTTGCTCTGTGGCATCCGCAGCGCAATAGTCGGTTCCGGTGAGAGGGTTGAAGGAGTAAAAGCCATCATTATCTGTAAAGGCAAATGCCTCCCATGGATCTCTGGTTCCATTATTATTGGTATCCAGAAATACCTTTGATCTGGCAACATAGCCATCTATAACCCGACCGCCAAATTGCTGTTGGGTTGCAGACACCTTACCGTCGTCCTGGCCTGTGCCACCGCAAGCAGTAAGCACCGCTAACGCCACACTGCTCAGCAGTACCTTTTTGGTTCCAGATAAAACCACTGTTTTTAAATGATTACGAATTCGCATTTCACGCTCCATGATTGTTAAGTAGTAGATTGGCTATATAGACACAACTTTTTGAGCTAGAACCTTTCTTCTACTCCTAATGCAATACCGAACCTTCGCGGCGCCGATGTGCCGTCTATTGACGTACTGTCAAGACCGTACTCCATGTCCAGTGAAAAATACTTCAACAGGTTCACCCCCAGTGTCACACTGGACAATTTTTCCCCTGCCATGTTTTTCTGAAACCCTGCTCTTAGAGATGGAACAATATTATTCTGAAACTCGTAAGCGGTAGCTACATGCATCCACTGATTTTCAAATCCGACGATATCATTGTATTTGGCCAAATCAAGAGACGCTGTACCAAACCACCTTTTATTAAAATGATACAAGCCATCGACACGGGTGCGCGCATGCATTTTGTGAGACTCCCGGGCTTTGATTTCACCAGTCTGCTGGATAAACAACGTAGCCGCTTCACAATTTGATCGGGACGCGGTATCTTCTTCGCGCTCCTGGCAATTGGTACCAATATCACCGTAATCGAATGACGGTGAATTTATATTTTCAAGCGTTAAACCTAAACGGTATTTACCGGCATCCCAAACCACACCGGCGTTTACTCCCAGTTTGGTAGATTCATTCAGATTCGCTTTGTATTCATCCTTCAGAACGGCACTGACATCTCTGCCATCAAGTTGTTGTAAAGGAGATACCTGCTTACTCAGCGATAGAGAAATAATATTGGCTGTAATGCCACCATACAACTTTGGCTTGCCTAGCAGACGCTCATCATTTATCGCCAAAAGCGGCTTACTGTAACTAAGCGAGACAGATTTTTGTATACCACTTTTTATATACAACGAAGTAGCGGTTGCAAAGGTTCCATTCTGGTCGTCGAAACTTAATTCACTGTCCAGAACACTCACACCAACCTGCTGCTGCACATTGGCACTAACACCAAAAGAGGCGCCGAGCCGTTCAGACCTGTGCACCAGTCTTGGTAACGGCAAGCCGAACGCCAGGGTGCTCTTCAAGTAACCCGAATCCCCCATCTTCACCAAGGTGGTGTTAAACCGCTCCAGTACCTCAGAGACTGAATCATTAGTAGAGGAAGAATCATCAATGATGTCTATTAGCTCATCAAGATCATCTGAGAAATTCGCTACATCGCCAAATTCAGCACTAAAGCCAAAGCTTGGGAAATACGAAAATCGCCATGCCTGATCATCGGCCACTAGCAGCGAATTCATCGCCGGGTTGCCCGAAGCTGATTCAATTGAATAAATGCTCGAAGACGGCCCCATTGTCATACTGGATCCGGTATTCACACCGGCAGTACCGCCAGCGAAAACCGGTCCCGCAGTCATACAGGCAACACATAGAAGTACTTTTTTCAACGCTAGTTCCTTGCGAATTACCACCCACCAGACGCGGATTGGTTTCAACATTTGATTGCTTTCCCGGCAGCAGACCGGGCGAGCAGCGATGTAACAAACTGTTACTTAACACTATGAAGTGATCGGCTCGTGACTCGGCAACTAAAATAATAAGTGAGAAAGGGTTCAGAACTAGAGCGCTCAGGCGATATGACCGCCCCCGGCTTTTCAAAGCAACTACAGATTGCTCACATGCTTAGCCGCCCTGACTGCCAGGTGACTCATGGCCGGATCAAGTGTTATCTCACCACTGCGCCGGCCCGGAGCCGGCCAACAGAAACATTGAGCGCTGGCGGAAACTCTTGAAGAGGAAGTGACCATTCCCTTCGAGAT
The DNA here is from genome assembly GCA_036873875.1 of Laminaria ephemera. Taxonomy (NCBI): domain Eukaryota; class Phaeophyceae; order Laminariales; family Laminariaceae; genus Laminaria; species Laminaria ephemera. The sequence goes on from JAYJMJ010148504.1 coordinate 25,419, forward strand.
TTACCTTGGTGTGATTGGCAAACTCTTATTCATATACTTTGAAGGTCACACGACATCAGGAAGAAATGGACATTCATCATAGCTAACGTCTAGATAACGATATTCAAATTCGGCATGGTGCTCAGATGCCCATCTGGAAGCCTCACGGTCAGCCCGAGTCCAAAAAGTATCAGAAACCTCTCGTTCCATACGTTCTCCAAAGATCGGGATCATCTACTCGTCAATAGAAAACCGGAACGCACTTGCTGAACCTGCCAGCCTCCCGGAACAGGTAGTTTTTCCTGAGCCTGAAACCAGCAAACAAAATAGATCTTTGCCATTCGACATCGAAGAATTATAACGTCGCATTGGCGACTGCTAACCGCCTGTTACTGTATTGGGATCGACAAGCATTGCGTCACTTTAGTTTCTAACAGTCGCACAAGTGCCGGGTCCATTCTGGCGTAGTTGTCTGGTATCGCCAGACAAATCAGTCTTTTCCCTTTGAGCTGATCCTTGAATTTCTTAGCTACCTTATTTTTGTGTGAACGCTCCATGGTAAATATAACATCTGCCCACTCAATTAAATCACCACTAACCGGCGTCTCGGCATCGGAATTGGTGCCACATCCAATAGCTTCAACCCCAACATAGCCTGAAAAGACTTCTTCTCCCGTCGGGCTTCTCAGCCTGTTTTCACTGCAAACAAATAATAGATTCATACTTTATTTATCACCGTATAACGCAATCGGGGATTTCACATAATCAACTACACAAGGCAGACAATGAACGGAAACGACGAACAAAGGGAGTTGACTCTTAATCATCTATTTCCTTGATGATATTACCCGCCATTTCATTCCAGTCTCGGGCATCAGTGTTTATCGATCTATAGTGCACGAGGGAAGATTCAGCGGCCAAACTTAGTTCATCCCTGCTACGAATATACTCATCAACCCTTAACTGCAAATCGCTTCCTGCCAATGAGCTTAACTTCTTGTCCCGCGTCACTAACCGGTCTTCAACCTCAGAATTTGAAACAGACAGCAGATAACAGTGGGCATTTAACTGATTCAGTCTGGATTCAATTGCTTCGATCAAACCCGTCTCGGCATTAAGAAATGCCTGCCGGTGATTCAGATGGAAACGTTCATAAATAAAAAATAGTCCCCTGGCGCGTCTGGAGTGCGGGCCGAGCGATTCAGAATAATCATTGAAACCCTCAAGCAAAGTAATTCTATCACTGAGAATTTTAAGATGTTCCTTTCTTTCGTATTCTACGGGCTCACCATCAATGTTCTGCAAAACCTGAGAATAATGTTCTCCAAGGACCAGTACACTTCTTTCATTGTCCGGATTTTCCGCATGGACTCTCTTTAGAGCGCGAAGTAGTGAAGTCTTACCGGAACAGGAAACTCCCTCCAGGATTATCCCTCTAATCATAAAATCCACCCAGCACGTGCACAAAAAATCCATTCAAAAGCAGAGGCCGGGTTAAGTCTAAACCTTACCTCTGTCGCACCAGCCCGTAATCAGCATGCAGTGCCAGCCAACCAGACCACCTCAGCAACTCTTAAAGCCATCTGCTTCGACATCGTTTAATTGGCAGACAAATTTCTGAGATCTGTCAATTCGCTTAGCAATAACGTCCTGTCAAACCCGCGATACTCCCGGCCACCGCTCTCGCGTATCTCCAGCCCCTTAATCGCATCATAGGCAAGCATGTGCGCAGCATACTGACCGTCTTTATCCAAAGCAATAATGTACGGGTAAAATTTCACTGCTTCATTTGAGTAGCCAATTTTATCTATCACATCACCTCCACCCGGAGCATTCGAATATTCAATATGCGTCAATATGAAGTTATCAGCTACATACTTGTTTAGGTCTCTCGCTTGATCTTTGGTGTCCCTGCGTATTGACTCACGCATCTTCCAGGTCTCTATCGACTGCTCGTAGCGCCATTTGTATTTAAAACGCTTGTAATTTCCTTTTACGTATTTATCGAAAACATGGCACCAGATACACCACTCAGCACCCACAACAAGCAGCACTGTTTTGTTTGACTCCGCAGAGGCTGCCACGGCAGCATCAAGAATGTCTACTTGATTAGAGCATTCATCATATAACTTCGCAGCACCATCACCGCAGCCAGACGACAAAGAAGACGGAAACGAAGTGATCTCATGGAATTTCCCTTCATCCCCGGCTGTGGAAATCTGTGACCACAGAGCTCCGATCAAAAACAGATACAGACTAGGACCAACCCGGTTTATGCGATTCATGGTGTTCAAATATCTCTTGGAAACCTTAGTATCACCGCCGATTTGTACAATAACGGGGTACTGAGATGTTTTGCAGGGGACACAGGTACTGGTCCAATTTTTATGCCACAGACATTTCTTGCCTCATCAGGCTAAAAACACCCCGCCAATATTCTTATTCGGAAACCGTATTGTGATAGACCACTCACTTGACCGTCAGCGTCAACGCACAAAGATTGACCACGTTCGCAGTTAATTCTCAACCTGAGTCGCATTAATTGATTGCAACCGACACAGGTAAATTTAATCAATGCAGATTGCACTGACCTGCTAATTTTTGAAGTTTAGAATGCGCTAACATTACAACAGAATGAATGTCCTGCACAGATGGAACTGTTTCTGGAGAACAGGGATCAAAGGCATCACTGCCGCAGCAACCAAAATGGCCCAATTGTCTTCACATTTGAGGCAACAAAGTTTGAACGGGACTGAATACATCTCATCAGCTGGCATCGGGCTTAATTTCCGATCACGTGAGAAATTTAAATCACTCCTTCGAAGCCAGAAACAAAAAGGTGTTGCTACGACTATTTTGTCAGCAACAACAACGATTGGATCAGACAGATGAAGAAAACTATTGATCAGCCTTACAGGATTTCTCTGGCTATCGCGCTGATACTTGTAGTCTCTGCCTGCACGCTGGAACAGGACTACGGGGAACCACCCGATCTTGCGCGATTCAACGATACGCCAATTGGAGACTGCGATCCGTATTCTCAATCGGTCAACTACAGGGGGCGCGGAACAACCGTCGTAGTTTACCCGCAATCAGGCTGGATCAATGTCATTGAAAACGCCAGTGCCGATACCGAGATATTATTCGAAGACGGTGACTATACGCTTGACCAATACGCCGTACGGATAAAGTCCGGATTAACACTCCGTAGTCTGAACGGAAACCCGGAGGCTGTACGAATCCGCGGGATGGGCTATGCGCAGGAATCAGAGGGACTAATGATTCTGGGTAATGATGTGACCATTGCCGATATATCAATAGCGGATATTCGCAATCACGGCATATCGGTCAAGCCAGATTCGGGTGCCTCCCAGGGATTACAGCTGTATAACCTGAACATAGCAGATATTGGAACCCAGCATATCAAAGTAAGTCCGGGCCGTGCACGTAACGGCCTGATAGCGTGCTCACGCATAGGTTACAGTGCCGGTGCAGCTGTCGGTGACTATAACGGCGCAATTGATCTCCACGAAACTATAGACTGGACGGTACGCGATAACTATATCTACAACATCACCGGTGATGGCAGCGGCTGCATCGTTGATCAGGATTGCGGCCAATATACAAGTGCACCCGCCATACTTGCCTGGAACGGCGCCCAAGGCACCAGAATTATAGGGAACACGATTATAGACAGCTACCGAAACATAGCACTTGGTATCGGCACCAACCATTTTGGCGGTACAATATTACACAACAATATTAGACAAAGCTCTCCCGGTGATGCCGGTATCGAGTTGTTTGGTGCAAGTGATTTGGTCGTAGAATTTAACACCGTGCAATTGGCTGGTCACTACCCCGGAACCGTTGAATTTCGTCAATCAAAAAACCTGACCATCACCAATAACTGGCTCTCACGCAGACCCTGGAATCGAGGGGGCAATGAAAACATAGAATTATCGGGTAATGCTTTTCGAATTCCGGAACAACTCCCGTGATAATGGAAGAGAACCATCGACAGGTATCGCAACGTTACTAACGACGGCTGGCTTGCAAGCTCCATAGCGTCATTAAATACTGATATCACACTTGATTGATTGGCCATACCTCACCGGGGCGATCAGCACATTCAGTTGCTGGCAGGCACAATAATTGCCGCCCCCTGCCTCCAGCCATAACATAGCAGTAGCCAATGCGACTCACACTAATTGCTCTCTTGCTGCTGGTTTTTTCGGGTTGCGATAGCGGCCAGACACAGGTCGAGGTAACGCAACCGTCAATCGACAACGGCGAAGGGGAAAATCCACAAGAAGGTGATCAGAGTCACACCGACAATACATCTCCGAACCAAAACAATGCCACAACCGAAGGCAGCGTTACATCAGAGGCAACAGCACTTTTTAACAGCGCAGCGGATCAGGTTGAACTACTAGGACAGCAGTACAATCTGCAGGCACCCGTTAGCCCTGGTGAATGGCGCGCGCCATCCTTCGACACCCTGCCCGTCTACAACTACCCTGCCGACTTTCCGCTAACGCAACAGGGGGAAATCCTGCACAGCGCACTGCGCGTGATCGGTCTGTCGCCACGCACAGTGTATCGATTTTCCACCGCATCTCAGCCGACGTCTCAGGGATCACAGGGTCTTTTTGTCTTCAATACCAGCCCCGACGGACAAATAGCCAGCCCCGTTTGCATGGATAGTGTCGACTGCAGTGGCACTGCCATTACTGGCACAGTACTGATCGTGGTGGTGACCGCCAGTGCAGATACAGCACTACACTCGTTCGACATAGATCCAACAGGCGAGCCCCCCGTCTACGACGAGGGCACAAGCACCAATCCGGTCTTGCTAAATGGCTCGCTGCCGATCACACACAACGGCGCCGTCGGCCCGATCCGCGTTGCTGACCAGGCACTGGTCGCTGGCGAAAGCCACTACCGGGTAAATGGTTTGATTGCCGGTAATCGCTACCGCCTCGCGATGCTGAATCGCGCCAACATGGATGCACTACTTGAGCTTACTAAACCAGTTGACCTTCAGTGCGATCCGAATTTTTCTACAGCGTCTGACTGTCGTTTTGTTGCCGCCGATCAGCAGATCCAGTTCTCGGTACTCGGCACACAGGCAATTTTTGGCGACTCATTTAACCTGGAAATCAGCCTGCTTGCCGACGCCGATCAATTCGACGGAAGTTGGCACAGCCCGCTAGCCCTTAACGCTGAACCTGACAATACAGTCCGGCACCTTGCAAAAGTCGATCACGGCGCAGGCAGTTACTATCGGATCGACAATCTGTCTCCGGCGCTAGCCTACCAGGTGTTTGCTACTGGAAAATCAAACGGTGCCAGCTTGTCACTGTTTAACAGTGCAAGTGGCCAGGCCATCTATTCACCAGGTTGCGAATCGCTGATCGACAGCTTTCGTAGCAGCACAGACGAGGTCTGCGTTATCGCAGGCAGTGAATCTATACATTTGTGGGTTAAAGGTCTCGCCCTCGACACGTCGCTGTCAGAATATGGCCCTGCGGGTGGCACCCGACTACTATTATCTATCGCGCCGGGAGTCGGCGAAGATGGCACCACCACCGATCCGATAGAGCACCTCGCAGACCCCGCGTCAGTTACGCGTTTCGAAGCCCATGTCCGCGAGCAAAGCATCTACCGACTTACCGGGCTTGAACCCGGCAAACAGATGATGGTCAGCATCGCCGAAGCCGGCATCAACGTTACCGTTCTACCGGTCGACAGTTCAGGCAACACACTAAGCTGTGATGATGCCGGCAGCCGCTATTGCGTATTCACGCCCGCACAGTCATCAGCACTGATCGCGGTTACTGCCGAAGCCGGCGCCACGGGTGAATCTTTGTGGTTGACCGTATCACCGCAGCCGTCGAACGAAACGCTATTGCTCAACACCGCTGACCTTCCCTATCAGGGACAGACAGGCAACTTCTTTAGCAACTACACCATCAGCGGTTTAGAGCCAGACCGGTACTATCTCGCCGAAGTCAGTTCACAAAGTATCAGCACGAAGTTGTCGGCATGGCCAGCCAGCAGCAATACTATAAGCTGCATGACTGAAGACGACGAAGGTCCTTCACTTGGCTGCCTGGTGGCCGACAGCGGTGGTCAAATTAAACTTCGAGTCAGCGCGCGGCGCAACGGCCCCGGTGCTATATATAACGTTGATGTACTACCAGCGTTGCCACTTCTCGCTGACTACACCAGCACAGATACTCCCATTGACATCTTCGATAACGATGCAACCGGCAGGCGCAGCAGTATTGTTGTACAGGATCATCCGGTTGAAGCGATCGACGCAATCACCATTACAGTACTGCTTGACCATGGCTACTCGAAAGACCTGTTGCTAACACTCATCGCACCGGACGGACGCCGCTTTGTACTAGCCGATCACCTTGGTGGAAGCCTGAATGTGCACACACAATTCAGCGATCTGGCAGCACGAAGCAGTAGTAATGTGGAGGCCTACCGGTATAGACGGGTTTTCAGACCGCACCAACCACTGCACCTTCTACATGGTATATCTGCTAATGGTATCTGGCAGTTGCAGGTAGCAGATGATCGCTACAGTAATATCAGCTCGTCATTAGGCGGTAAACTTGTCGGATGGGGGTTGTCATTCGCCGCACCGGTCGACACAGGCTTCCGCCGATAACTTTAAGCAGTCTATACAATCACACTGACACATAAACCAGTCACAACCGCTTGAATTCTGGTTCTTAATAATTGGCACTCAAAAGCTGCGTCTGGTGAGCCACTTATACCCAATCCTTGTAATCTATTCAGCCAGAGCCGATCGATTAGCTATCGGTCCTGTTGACTTAACACTGCAAGCACGAGTGGCACAGCATATCCGCGTACGATTGTTTTACCCGTTAAGAACCCTCAGAGTTTCGTCATTTCATTTAGTGTGAACGACAATACAGCACCATCTGTTGCTGTCATATATTGCGCAAGGTGCGTATTGTTCATGTGCACCTGCCAAAGCTCGCGGCTTTCCCAGTTTTCATAGAATACGAATACTGCTGGATTCTCGTTATCCTGATGTAAATCATACTGAATACAGCCGGCCTCCTTCTGTGTTATTTCAATTAGCTTAATTAGCTCCGCTTTCACAAGTTCAATTTTGTCACTGTCAGCTTCAATCCGCGCTACGATGGTCAAGTTATTACCCATTTCAATTTACCCTGTTGCCGATAAGAGTTAGAGACAATAAACTGTAACTACAGACTATGTAAGTACGCACATTTTTAATACATAGTACCCTTTTGTATACTATTGGACTCCAATATATGGCGCACACAAAATATGATTGCAACCAGGGCTGTCCGGTAGAGGCTGCGTTAGAGGTAATTGGTGGCAAGTGGAAGGGCCTGATTCTTTATCATCTATTATCAAAAACAATTCGCTTTAACGAACTAAAGCGCCTGATGCCGGAAATAACCCAGAGAATGTTAACAAAACAGCTTCGCGAGCTTGAGGGAAATAACTTAATCTTGAGAACCGTCTATGCAGAGGTGCCACCTAGAGTAGAGTATTCCATGAGCAAATATGGCAAAACTTTAGCACCGGTTATTCACTCCCTACAAGTGTGGGGTTCTATACACCTGGAAATGACAGCAAATAACACCTGACGACAGTGCATCGACTCAGTTGGGGTAGCAGATATTTCACAACAAGATAGATAGCAATTACCATAAAATCCGAATGGGGTTTTTTACCGGATTATTCTTGCTACAACAGAAAAGATATGCCAATGGTGTGGCGTACCTGTCGGGGTTTCACCCTCCACATTATGTTCTGTAAATTTAACCACTTCAAACTCTTTCAGTGTTAAACGTAATCCGCCTTCCTCAAAAACCAGTATGTCGGGCCAATAAGCGTGTCTATCAAAATCAGGTTTAGCCATCGTGTCATTTGGTCCTAAAAAAGAGCCACAAAACACCCCTTCCAAACCCAATGACTGGCGCATCTTATCCCAGACCGTATCAAACTCTGCTTCCGGACAGAAAAACAAACTAGCATCTGCTACAACCAAAGATGATTCCGGGTATGCAAAAGACGAGAAGCTATCTTGTGACAGATGTACCAGCCTGTCTTCTTTGTAGCGCTCGTTGCATAATCTTATAGACTCTTCTTCGATATCAAACGCATGAACAATAAACCCTTCACTTCTCAAGTACGCTATATCTGAGCCAGAGCCACACCCGCAGTCGATTGCTATTTTTTCAGGCCCTGCAAGGTCCGCTGCCAAAATTAGATCAGGTCGGGTCTCGCTATTAGCGGTCTCTGCGTAGTATTCAATTTTTTCTTTGGTAGACATTTCTGAGTAATTTTTAAGACACGAAAAACACACCATACTTTGCCGCTTGCTGAATTGAGTTAAGAAACCTGGCGGCGATTCATTTAAGTAACTGATGCTCTGTGATTATTCCATTTTCTAGAACAAATACGCAATTATGTAGGTGATTTAATTGTAGTGTTTTAGCCGGACCCAAATCCAAATACAGACCACGAATACATCTACTCATCATTTCATGTGTTATCACAATTCGTATTCGGTCCTTGAATTCAAGCTCGGCATTTCTATGCTTGTTCCACCACACCGCTGCTCTGTTAGACAAATCAGCATAAGACTCTCCCCCTGGAAAACGATACGTCCAATGATTGTTTTTCCTTTCATCGATCTGACCGGGAAACCTACCTTCTACTTCTACTTTAGTAAGACCACTCCAGGTACCATGATTTGCTTCCTTCAGATTGTCGTCAGGCATTATCTGGCTCGATTCACAGCCTGTTTCCGCACAGATCACTCTGGCGGTGCTCATTGTCCGACCAAGCGAACTGCTTTCAATCACGTACTCATCATGCATACCGATTCGGGCAGAAACAAATTGGCCAACCCTCTTTGCCTGAGCCAAACCAACTGAAGTAAGCGGTGAATCAAGATGCCCCTGTAGTCTCTTTTCTACATTCCAAACGGTTTGGCCGTGGCGAATAAGGAATATCGGCATAGTGCTAAGCACTATGCTCATGAAAAACACCAGGAACATAACTGGTGCCCACGGGATATGCCATGCACAAATTTCCAGCCATTTCTATTTTTTTCTAGCGTATCAAACCTGGTCTTCGGCAGCGACCATAGCCCACGGTGACATTACAAATGCTGCCCCTGTATGCTGACCTGAATCGCTACGACCAATGATGTTAGGACAGGCAAACAGTGCCGGGTAAACACCATGCGGCACCTGAATCGTTTGATGCCCGTGTTTATCTAATTCCTTAACTACGTCACTGCTCAATTTCTCATCAACGCACACCTGTACACCGCCACTAACGTCTATTCTCGGCGTATGCATGGCTGTCTCTATATCCATGCCGTGATCAACCACTAATGACAGCAACTGCATAACCACAGGCATGATTCGTCTGCCGCCAGAAGCCCCAAGTGCGTAAAAACTACCGTCCGGCGTTTTAAACATGGTCGGGCACATGTTGGATAATGGGCGCCTGCCCGCCGCCATAGAGTTGGGTTTGTTATCACGCGGGTCAAACCACATGATGCCGTTATTCATCAAAATGCCCGTGCCAGGGAACATAACTTTAGAGCCGAATACCGACAGTAGCGTTTGCGTAAGAGACACCATGTTGCCCTCTTTATCGACAACCGTGATGTGTGTAGTGCAACCGGGAGCACGGTGATCATCAAGATCACCAAGTGTTTCAAGCCTGTGAGCATAGGCGTCTCGCAGTGCATTGGCGTAACATGCATAGGAATCTTTATCAGGTTGTCCGGATGGCTGCCAGCCGCTTTTCTCTATACGCGCCAGCGTATCTTCGAGAGTGGGACCGGCAGAAAGACCGGGGGCTGAGAATATCGTAGCGTTGCGATAGGCCGATTGATCGGCAGTACCAATAGTTGCCCGATAACCCTGTAAATCCTCAAAACACAGAGAACTGCCAATTGCCTGGGCATCTGCAGCGATGGAACGAGCAATGTCACCACTGTAAAAATCCCTGACGCCACGATCCCGTAACTGTTCTAGTGTGCTGGCCAATTGCCCCAGCGAGACTGACGGCAGCGGTCCGCCCCATTCACCAGCCGGTGCAAAACCATTTGGCAGATAGGTTCTGGCGCTTTCTTCGAATTGACTGAGAATCGGTGCTGATGCAGCAATTTTTAAAGTAGCGTACCAATCCACCGCAAAGCCGTTTCGTGCGCTGGAGATAGCAGGGCCAATCAGCTCTGCGAAAGACATGCTACCGAATTGGTTAAGGGCTGCATCAACCCCCGCCAGATAACCAGGTGTGGCTATAGAATGTGGGCCTTGAACATTGCGATCCTCATAGACCGATGGCCACCCGAACAAGTCATCATCCTGCCCCTCAACCAGTGGATAGTCAGAAGGCGACAGCTTGCCCGGTGCCTGCATACCAAATTCTATGCTGTGTACCGTGCCACTCGCCTTCTCGTGATATAACATAAAACCACCACCGCCGAGGCCACTCATCCAGGGCTCAACAGTGCCAATCATGAGGCTTGTGGCAATGGCCGCATCAACCGCGTTGCCACCCCCACGCAGTACATCCGCACCGGCTTGAGAAGCTGCATAGTGCTGGCTGGCCACCATTCCGCCAGAACTGCTGATAGCTGGCTTTTGCACCTGCCAGGTTTCAACAGTGGTATGATTTTTTAGCATGGCCATAGCGTTGCCCTGATCGGTTATCCAATTGAATAAATTATTGCATCAGGCCTATCTTAATATATGTGCTCAAATATTTCTTTCCTATGGCACTCCAACCAACACCCGATCCACTAAGCGTACTGGCGCATCGCACAGTTCGATCACTGAAACATGATTGTGTGGGGAATTATAATTTACTTTAACCACTGGCGCTCTCACGCCGAAATAATTCGCAGACTGTAGAAGGGGTATGAGGCTCAAGACAATTTTATAAGCCATAGAAATTAATAAGTTGTTAAGGCTTTCCGAAACCCAAATCTGTTTTGCCGGGCACCTGAATATACTATCTAGTGTCTTCTATGTTTTCCAGAATTTCCTCATCAGAATCTCCAGAATCATGATGTAACTCGCCTGCAATCGATCAAAATAAACAAAACCGTTTAGAGTACTTAGTTGTACTGAACTCTAATGCTGAATCTAACTCTGCTAATTGTACTGGCATTTTATTCTAAGAACTTTCCCATGCACTTAACACCTGCACTACCACGAAGCACTTACTACCTACCTGAATGAGTGATCGTAAAGCGGGGTAAGTGTAACGACAGATCAAACTGCGTGTGCCAGTCGGGAGAATGACCCGGGAGTCAAAAAAGTATGCTTACCGAAAGCAGAGTAATTTTTAACGGCAGCCGTATCCGGTAAACCCGGACATCTTCACTGTCGAGTGAAAGCGCCAACTGGATTGTTGACGCCCACAGCTCGTTTCTATTTAACTTTCGCAGAAAATACCAGATTCTTTACTAGTTTCCAGCACCAAGTACCGACACGGTCCAGGGCTTCCAGACATCTTCGTTGTCTGCCAACCATTTCTTGGCAGCATCTTCATGCGACATTCCTTCAACATCAACCAACGCAGCCATTGAACCAATTTGGGGAGTTGTAAACGAAAGCTTTGTAAACGCAGAATAGGCTTTAGGGTGTGTTTTGGGAAATTTATAGTTTGCACCTTTTTTCAACCATCCGGGAGGTGAGCCACAGCCAGTAGTTTCCATGGTGCCACCGTCCGCAATTCTGCAACCGTCAAAGTACGGTGGAAATTCAATAAACGTAAAACCTGAAGCATCAGTGAAATTTGGCGACCAGTTAAATATGATGGTACCACGACCTTCCTTTTCAGCTGCTTTAAGCTCGGTCCACAAAGCATCAGCCCCACCAGCAAACTTAACCAACCAATTTTCATCAAGTCCCAACCCTTTTACCCGGTTTGGCATTACATCGCCATGCCAGTTTTGAGGTCCTTCCAGCCAACGACCTTTGCCACCTGAATCTGGCGTCGCAAATACCGCATGACAATCTTTTAGCGCTTCCCAGTTAGGCAGTCCAGGACACAGATCTTTCTCAATGACCCAATTAGGCACACCCATTTCTTCAAGCGTTACCGCCTCATGAGTTCCGGCGTCAATCAAGCCACCTTTTTCCATTGCATTGTAATAGGCATTTTGCATAGTTGATTGCCATACTTCATGGACCAGCGTGACATCACCGTTACGCACAGCTTCAAAGCTGGCTTGATTGTCCACAGGCACGTATTCAACATTGGTTCCCATGGTTTCAAACATACCGCCGATGACATGTGCCATGACCAGCTGGCTAGACCAGTTCTTTAGGGGAATCTTAATCGGCGAGGAGCTGTCTGCTGCCTTAAGCACGCCTGACACAGAAAACATAGCAACGACAAACGTCATGAAAAATGGCTTTTTTAGTCGATTCATAAGTACATTCATATGGTTTTCCTATAGTTATTGAGTACCAGTACTCTTGCCTCAAACAAAGAGCAATACCACCTTACACGAGATAGAGAATCGCTTCCATAGAGTCGATTACTACACAGCCCCCCAGAATCGACCGGCCAGGCTAAAGTAGTCATCAGAGACACTTGATACTCTCAGCGTTGTATTTTCTCCATGCTTTGCATCGTAAACCAAACAATCTAATTGCCCGATCAACATTACGCCCGGTTCTGACAGTTTCGCGAAGTGTTACACGAACAGCACCTTAAGCGATCACTCACAAACTGTGATGCTTCGGCAAGCCTTTATTTTTTGAAGTCTACCGTTAAGAGGTTAGCTGCAACAGACTCCAGTGCTACTGACATGATTCAACGCCAGTCAATAACACTCAATAGGCGTTTAGGCAAAACCGCCCCCCCGAATCAGAGCTGGCAACCATTCTCTTTCAGTGATCTTATGGAGCCTGAAAAACACACTTTGGCATCTCATAAGGTAACAATAACCAAAGTAATCTCAACACCTGAGAATCGAAAAACTCCGCACTTAACACGGCACAGGCAAATGATTGCTAGACTTTTTCCGTCGTGTCCATACCTGGCTCATCAAGCACAACGACTGAATACACTAGACTCTGATTCATTCCAAAAAACAGAATGGTATTTTGACCCATCCTGTAAAAACACCCAGTTGAGCTCGGAATTATTGATGATAGTACATGAGTGTTTTACATCAGAAATAGGCGGGAGCTGCTCATTGATTCTATTCCCTTTCTTATAGATATTTCCCAGTAGTTCATTCGAGCATTCCCCAACCTTCAAAAGCTCTAAAGTTAACTTACTCTGGATTCTTGCCCCTATTTTCTCCACCAATACAGAATAAACCAGAAACTCATCACGAGTTCCAAAATCAGCTATAAGGCCAGAACGTATTCCAAAATATTTATCTTTTCGCTTGAATAATAATATATTCACATCTGTGTCATCGCTGACAGAGAAATCGGGCACATTAAGCAGGGTTGCAAATGACTGGCAATGTTTCTCTACGTTTTCTTCACTTAGATCTATATCGCTCATCCAGCTCTCCTTGTTCGATCCGGTGGTTCAAAGTATACAATAAAAAACCATGTATACCTTTTTTAGCCCGGACGCCGCCAACAGGCGCGGAGCATGTGGGATTGTTGGCGCGATAAATGGAGGAACGACATTCACGCAAACAGATACCCCAGCAATCGCCATATTTACTACGAATTAAGGCCTGTTGCCTTTCAGTTATCGTCGTAGATGAATTGGAAGACATCTGCCCTCGCTTTGAAGGCCACTCGATTGCTTTTTTTAGAAGGTGATGTTCAATTTGAAGGCGCTTGTGCGCCTTATCCAGATCTCTCAGCCGCTTTATGTCTAGCTGCTGTTGCTTTAAATTTATCTGTGCACTTGTAAGTAGTTCTCGGGCCTGGCTTTGGCATTTCTTGACTCCTAGTTTGTCAGTTCTAAGTGTCAACTGAACCGGGGGAACCCTCTTGTCGAGTACAACATTTTGTTATACATTTTCAGTCTCTATATACTCCGCAGGGACAAACTCAGTCAGCCACTCGCCTTCTGCCGAAAGATAAAACTTAAATCCCTCTTCATGCATAAGTGCTGATTTCACTTTTAATAATATAGGCGTGTCATCTAGGATAACCGCTGACGTCGCTTCCTCTTTTTCTTGGGACAGGTGTACAAGTTTTGGATTTAAATTCCGTAGCCCTTGATATTCAACCCACTCAAATCGCTTCTTCTTTTTACCGTCATAGTAAAGTACAGATGGCGGCTCTACCTCTTCAAGTTTGACGGCAATATCTTCATCTGTTTCACCGATCGGAGGTATTAACTTATTACTAAGAAGGTTCTTGTTATCGGGCCCAGAAAGCTCATACTCACGGCCTATCTTACTTTTAAGGTTTTCTGATGATATATAATAGTCACATCGACCGCCTGAATCATAAGAGTAAAACAACTGAGCCGACTTATCGGTAAACACCCGAGAGCGTAGCCATCTAGCTACCCCCTTTTTCCGCACATGAACCCACCACTCTTCTGACTGAATTTCAGCCCGATCGCGAACCCGCTCCCCCATCCAATCGAACATTTTTTCTTCAAGCAACAATTGAAAGTCAGTAAACCCATTCAACCTATCAAATGCCCGCACGACAAAATCGTTTTTATCCCAAAATAGCATCTCACCAGGCCAGTTAATTATTCCGTACGACCGCTCTGACTCCCTTGCTTCTAGCTTAACAATCATGGCCTTCGAGCGATCAAAGATCCAAAGCTCTGGAAAATCGGGATCTTGATCAAGCACCAATGCAACAGAATATGCACCATCAGGCCGCGTTACCTCCGATACAATTGTGTGGTACTCGCTAAGTCCACTAGAAAAAACACTACTCATTTCCAATCCTCTACATATTCTTCACAAATACAAACAGTATAGCAAGGCTAAAAGGATGTATTTACTAGGCATAGCGCCGCCATCACCCGCAGTGTATACGGTGTCGGCGTCGATTGACTTGCTATGCATTTTAGCCTCTTAGATCACGAGAGATCATCGAGATGTATCTCGTATGCACCATTGTCAAATTCATCTACACCGTTCCGCTTCAACTCATCCTTCAACTCTACACTTCGCGCAATGGCTCTTTTCTCCATGTCTTCAGATGTTGTGAAATCCGGTTCATTTTCGTATGCACTAAGCATAAATTTTATCGTTTCGTCCCCTTCAATTAAGCCATTATATGCGAGTGTTTCAACAGAATTGTTCGATAATATGCTAGCCTCTTGGCTCGCAATATCATAAGCCGCATTAGCGCTGCCATTTAATGCTGCTTTCACGTACCATCTTCGCGCTTCATCAACAAGCGTTTCTCGAGACGAATCTCCCTTTATCAATTTTTTAGCACGACAAAGTAACACTTGCGCTTTTAAGTAGATCGCACGTACATCACCACTTGCTGATGCTTCGTCTGCCAGCTTCTCTACTAAATCCAAGTTGATCTTCTCTTCATTTTCTAACTCATCATCCTCATCCTCATCCTCGTAATCCATCCCATACCATATTTTTTTTAACTTCTCACTTGCACTTGCACTCATACGTTCTCCGATATTTCTTTACGTTCGTATTTCTTTGGATAGACATTATCCCCTCAGATCCGATTAAGCCTGCCTCACCTTTCATTGTCTTGCCTAGTTCTTCTAACTTGCAGCAAAACTCAAAAACAGTTGCATTGTTATGCCAACCCTCCCCTGAACCAGAATATTTTCCTATCACAAGCTGACCAGTTAATCCAACTATGTGACCCTCTCGGTCGGCGACTACTGTAAGTTTTTCCATGAGCAAATTTCATATTTAACGCCGCCAACAGCGGCCGAACGCAGCGAAGTCCAGCGCACGAAGTGTAGCGTTGCTGCTTGTCCTTGTTATGTGCTCATCTGTTTTCTAATTCCGCAAACGCACTATCTAACCATAGAGAGTACCACTGAAGGAAGGTTGTTTTTCCAGATTGATCAAAATACGGATCAGGGTATACACCCCCGTCACTTCCACGATCATCTACCCACATATTTCCTTTTTCAGCTCCGTTTACTATTAGATTCAGGGAAACGCCACAACCATAGTTACATATACGCAAGAGCCCTGTTTCCCATTTTTTCGAATAGTATTCGTTGGTATGCTTCTCATACTCGGCATCATCATCAGGATTCCCTTTGTATTCAATATTCCATGGCTCTGTAAAGGGAAATGCGATGGACGGGTTTAGCAACTCACCCTTCCGCTTGTAGTCCAAATCTACGTACAAGCTGTCCGCCATTGTTTCAAGGCCATAGTACGGACCAGCACCACCATTTCCTATCTCTGTAAGAAAAGACCTGTATCCTTCTGGCAGTGTGATCGAATAGCTAAATTCAAACGCGCTTACTTCTTCCACAGACAACGTTTCGTTTAACTTGTACTTATGACTTTCTGATCCAAAAACTCTGTATTTGTTATCGGATGCTCTGAGTTTTAACAGGCGCTCTTTAATCTCATCAGTGCTATTCATAATATTTCACATTACGCTGCCCAAAGGTGCGTGGAATAAACAACCCGAGGAACAAGGGCTGTTTTATTCCACGACGCGCTGGTGGGTTTTGTTATTTCAGATGTCACAGTACGAGTCTCATGATAGCCTCTCCCTCTTCGTATTCACCAGTAAGTGCAAACCCCATATTTTTGTAAAAGCCTTCAGGTCCGCCATTAGCCTGCACTACGGTTGTTAAAAGCTCTGACGAATTTGGGCGTGTTTTAACATGCGATATAAGAAGTCGAATGGCTTCACGACCAATGCCCCTCCCTTGGAATTTCTTGTCTATCATGAACCGCCATAGGAAATACTCTGGCTCATCCGGACGATCTTCCAGCATAACAAACCCCACGGGAACGGAATCTGAGTAGATTGCCCTAAACCATGCATGCTCTGAAAAATACGCTTCAGCGATTGATACAGCATTAGGAGTGACAAACATTTGTTGACTTTCCTGCACAGATAACTTGCATATCTCACGCACAGTGTCTTTGGTAATTTCTTTAAATTGCACATTACTGATTTCTGCTTGTTTTCCCTGATTCATTTAATTTACTCCTGACATGGGAAGCTACATATTTTTTTGACATAACGCTGCCAACGGGCGCGTGGAATTTGCATTACAATACAGTGGAGCGACAGCGACACCGCAATGCAAATACCGCTTAAATTGTCGGACCATATACGCTTGTATGATCGATATAGCCCCATATCGAGACTTCCAAAAAAGCGATATAGTGAGGCCCAAACCTGCATCAACAGGTTTTCAGTATGGCATCCCGATACACGCCTAGCGCAGACTATCTCTAGCCCGTTAACAAGCTTGGGAGTCTTACTGAATCTTCTTTTTAACTCGTACAGTCGAATGGGCCTCGAGCCCGAATGTAGCAAGGGTGAGTCATGAAAACAAATCCTAAAACACATAAATCTCAAGATAGAAACATTGGTATCGATGTTGGTAAGTCCATGCTTGACGTCTATATCCATGAGCTAGATGAACACTTTCAAACCGAAAACACCCCACACGCCATTAAAGCTCTTGTCACCAGACTTGCTCGCTTCAAACTCACTAGAGTCATCGTCGAAGCCACTGGTGGCTACGAACGCGTCCTTGTCGAAGCTATGGCCGCTCGTGGCTTACCCATCATTGTCGTTCAACCCAAAAAGGTTCGCGACTTTGCTAACGCTCAAGGCATCATCGCTAAGACAGACAAAATTGATGCAATGATCATTGCACAATTCGGGGCTGTCATGAAACCTGAGTTCAGAGCCCTACAATCCCTTGAAATACGCTATATTCGCGATCTGTTGGCCCGCAGAAGACAATTGATGGATTCCAGAACACAGGAACTAAATCGCATTCAAAGAGCTCCCAAGGCCATTTCTCGCTCTCACAATGCGATGATCAAATTCCTGGATAAGGAAGTTGATTGGATCGACCGGAAACTCGATTCCAAGGTACATGAAATCGTTGAGTGGACTCGCACCGCAGAAATACTGCTCTCTGCTCCCGGCATCGGTACTGGCGTTGCCTATACTGCGCTCGGTGAGTTTCCTGAACTCGGCACGCTATCTAATAAGAAAATCTGTGCTCTTGCCGGCCTGGCTCCCTACAACCGTGACAGCGGCAAGATGAAAGGAAAACGCAGAATTAAAGGCGGCAGAGCACCGATCAGAACAGTCCTCTACATGGCCATGCTATCCGCCATACAGCACAACCCTGTCATCAAGGCCTTCTATACTAAACTCATCAAACAAGGCAAGCACAAAAAGGTCGCCCTCGTTGCTTGCATGCGTAAAATGCTTTCCATTCTCAACTCCATGGTCAGAGATAATACCGAATGGAAAACAGCATGATTATTTCTTCTGCAGGCTTGATTTTTAATCACAGTCGCTTGTTA
>JAYJMJ010148613.1:0-17323 GCA_036873875.1 Laminaria ephemera
TTTGAGATTTGAGATTTGAGATTTGAGATTTGAGATTTGAGATTTGAGATTTGAGATTTGAGATTTGAGATTTGAAATTTGAAATTTGAAATTTGAAATTTGTGGAGCCAAGCGGGAATCGAACTGGAAGCTGCGATGTTTCGTTGGGGAACGATGCTCGCGGAGCAGAAAGGGGGTAAGCCTGTCAAACTTTGCGGTTGCGTAAATGGAAAAATTGGAATGTTCGTTATATCTTTCCAAACTTTGCTGCCAAGGCGGGCCGATCCCTCAAAAGAGGAGTCATAGGTCTTGAGGACAGGCTCAACGAGTGCCGCTGGCTCCCGACCGGCAGCGTTTCGTAGAGCAAGACTCGTCTCGCGATTTACTTCGCAGCATAGAAAAGCGACAAGATGACCCAATCACGAACCCAAACAATTCTAAGCGATCGATCTGCGCCGGTAGCGGTTTTCGATCAGGTTGCGCCAACCTTGGCCCGGCCAGTGTCGTGGATCTTGTTGGCCGCGTGTTTAGTTTTGGTCGCATTTTCAGGTTGTACGCGCCAGTATCACCGCTTGGCTGCGGACCGAGAAGCTTATCGCATGCTGCAGTCTCGTCAATTTGACGATCGATGGAAGATTCCATTTCGAAAAGTAGAACCTGATCCGACATCGCGACTGGCTGATATTAACAATCCCGATTGCGGTCCAGTCCCGCCCGACGATCCCGCCTCGGAAGGCTACATGCGACATCCCTACCGTTCCAAGCCGGTCAAGTATTGGGATCAGCGTGGACGTGGTGGCCCGGTCGATTCTGAGCATTGGTTGAGCTACCTTCCGTATAACGAGGATGGCGAGGTCGTGATCTCCAAGGAGTTCGCGCTGGATCTAGCCTTGACGCACAATCGAGACTTTCAAGGAAGCGTTGAGTCGCTCTATCTGCAGAGTCTGTCACTTTCACAAAGCCGTTTTGCGTTTGATGTGAACTGGGGTGGAGGTAGTGGAGCGAGTATTTCAGCCAGCGGTGCTGAAGTAGATCCTCGGACAATCCCGATCAGTTCCAGCTTGAGCGCAAGTCGAAACTTTGCCGCCGGTGGGCAGTTGGTCGCGAATTTCGTCAACTCATTGACGTATCAGGTTGGCGGAGGCGAAAGCAACTTTGCGGCCAGCAGTCTTTTGTTCAGCCTTACGCAGCCGCTGTTGAGAAATGCATTTCGCCATGTTCGGATGGAAGGGTTAACCCAAGCCGAAAGAGGCTTGCTCTATAGCGTGCGAGATTTTGCGCACTTTCGTCGAGAGTTCTATCAAAGCATCGTGAATCAGTATCTTGATTTGCTTGTGCAGTCACAGCAGATTCGGATTGAAGAAGAAAACCTGCGCAATCTAGATCTCAATCTTACTGAGCACGAGATTCTATTGAAGCGGGACCTCGTGTCGCAGATTCAACGAGACCAAGTTTTTCAAAGCTATCAATCGGGTCGCATTTCATTGATCCAAACCAAGAACTCACTGCAAGGTGCGATGGATCAATTCAAGTTTACCCTTGGGTTGCCTGCCAAGGTAAAAATCAAGATCGATGAATCGATCCTTGCTCCGTTCACAATCAATTCCGATGAGATGGAAAAGCTACAAGCTGATGCTGACAAACTGCAAAACACAATGACGAAGTATATTCCGCCCAAGGAAGCGCCGTTGGCGTTCTTGAAAGACTCGTATGCGGAAATGAAAAAGATCCATGCCAGAGCGTTAGCCTTAACACCGCAAGTCAAAAATGATCTCAAGAAATGGAATGACCGGCTGGACGCGAACAAGCCAACTGATGCGACTGACGAAGATCAAGAGTTGGAATACAAACAGCAGCGTGAATTTGCTGATCGAATGGCAGAGTCGTTCAAGCTCTTTGACAAGCGGATTGTCGAGGTGGGGAAAAAGATCGCCGCGGGCGAGCAGGTGATGATCAACACTCTTGAAAAAGGTATTGAGCGACCCACTCCGGAAGGAGACGCCGATGAGGACGAGCCTAATCTTGACGGTCCAAAAAAGGAATCCAGTGACGATTCGAAAAAGTCGGATACTGAATCGGATGCAGACGGCAAAGCCGATGCCGACAAAAGTGACGAGGACGATGCTGAAGAGGACGACAAAGGCGATGGCGAAGACTCACTGCTAAAGCTCTCCAGTTTGAACTTGCCTGACCTAAAAGATTTCTCGTTGGAAGAAGTGAAGAAGACTCCCGCCGTGCTGGCCATGAATGAGTTGGAAGGTTTGGTAACCAAAGACCTTCAAGGTGTGGTCTCAAGTCTCTTCTTAAACCAGGCTCAGATTCGACTATTTCTCATCGAAGTAAAACCGGTTGACCTAGATGAGCAGACAGCTGTTGAATTGGCGCTCAAAAATCGACTGGACCTGATGAACCAAAGAGCTCAAGTCGTCGACTCTTATCGAGGCGTTGAGATCGCCGCTGATGCTTTGCAAAGCGGGCTGGATTTGAGTGCGTCGGCTCGGCTGGGAACCGACAATGGACGAGACAACGGTTTTCGATTTGATGGTGAATCAAGTTCCTACAATGTCGGCTTGCAATTGGACGGTCCATTGAACCGAGTGTCGGAGCGGAATTCTTATCGAAACGCACAGATTAGTTATCAGCAGGCACGCCGATCGTACATGGCTGCTGAGGATAGTATCGTTAACGGAATTCGAGCCAACCTACGTTCACTGACGGTTGTGCGGTTTAATTTCCAGACGACTCGCCAGAGCCTGATCGCTGCGACTCGCCAAGTCGACGAAGCAAGGCTGGCGTTAAGGCAGGCAAATTCTGCCGATTCGAACTTGACCCAAAACTTGCTGCAAGCGCTCAACACGCTTAGGGGCGCTAAAAACAGTCTGATTTCCAGCTGGCTAAGCTATGAAACTTCTCGCATTGGGCTGTTCGTTGATTTAGAATTATTACTGTTGGATGAGGGAGGAAATTGGATCAATGAAGACGAAGAGCTGAACCTATCCAGAATTCAAGATCTCTCTGCTGAGGCAAATGACGGCCAACCGTCGATTGGAAGCGATGAATCCGGAACAACCAACCAACGAGCCGATGACGGCTTCGGAAACGAAGTTGAATCCGGCGATAGTGACCTCGAGGAAAACGGGGCAGAAGTCGACTCATTCTTTGAGCCAACCGACCTCGGAGGCAGGGACTACTACGCACCGCCAGGACCTGTCGCACGAAGCGCAAGTCGCGGTTCGATCCGAATCGACCCCGGATCATTCTCGACAAACGGAATCGCAGTCCGGGACGGAGCGGAAAGCTCGCAAGTTCCCGTTGTGGAGGATTCTCCGATGGTGCGTTCTACTCGCCGTCCTGGCAGTTAGCATCTGGGCTATCGGTAGGTACTTGCTCAAAGCAAATGCCAAAGAGTCAAACGTTCCCGTTGCTATCGTCAAGCGAATCAATCTGCGTGACACCGTGATTGAACGTGGAACGCTAGAGAGTCAGCAATCGATCAATATCGACTGCGAGATGGAAGGCTACGACATCAAGATTTTGTTTATCCTTCCCGAAGGATCGATCGTAAAAAAAGGTGACTTGGTCGCCAAGTTTGACAGTTCTAGTCTTGAGCAAGACATTAGCGAACGTGAAGGTCGTGTCTCCGACAAGAAGACGGAAGTCGAAAACGCTAAGCAAGAATTAAAGGTTCAAGAGAACGAGAACGCCAGCACCATTCGCCTTGCTGAGCAAACGTTGGACTTCGCGGAATTGGATCGCGACAAGTACATTAATGGCGACTACATCGTCAGCCTGTCAGAAAACGAAGCCGCAATCTCGGAAGCCAATACCAATTTGGAGAAGGCCAAGCGTGATGTTGAGAATACGCAGATTCTTGTAGAAAAAGGATTCCGTGGTCTTGAGCAACTTCGCGATGCTGAGCAAATTTTGCGCAGTGCGGATTTGAGGCTCAAGCAATCCCAACAACGGAAGATGATGTTGCTCAAATATGATCATGTCAAAAGCATGGCGCAGTTCAATAGTGGCGTCAAAGAAGCCGAATTCAAATTGAAAACCGCCAAGACGACCGCCAAAGCTAAATTGGCGCAAAAGAAAAAGGATGTTGAAGGAAGTATCGAGTCGCTCAACATTCAAAAGGAACGACTCAAGCGATTGAAGAAGAACCTGAAGAAGAGCGAAATCAAAGCTCCTGCTGACGGAACTCTGGCATACAGTCGAGGCCGTTGGCGTGACGACGAAATTCGTGAAGGCGGTACAGTCTACGAAGGCCAGACCATCATGAGTTTGCCAAACATGCGTAAGATGCAAGTCGAAGTCGGTGTCCACGAATCGCTGGTCAGCAAGGTTAAAGTTAAACAACCGGCTGCCATTCGGATTTTGACTTATCCGAATCGTCCGTTTACCGGAAAGGTCAGCAGTGTGGCTCCGCTGGCTGAATCATCGTGGCGAGCGGTTGCGAAAAATTACACGACCATGATTACAGTCGATGATATTCCTGAAGACGTTGAGTTGAAGCCAGGAATGACGGCGCAAGTTGAGTTGCTCATCGGTTACTATCCAAACATTCTTGCCATTCCAGTCCAGGCAGTTGCCAGTCACAAAGACAAATCCTATGTCTACGTCGAAACGGCAGGCGGAGAGTACGAGCGACGTGAGATCAAAACGGGCAAATCGAACGTTTCATTTGTCGAAGCGGCCGAAGGGATTGAAGAAGGTGAAAAGATTGCACTCGATGCGTTTCAACGAGCGGCAACTGACTTTGGTGATCTCGATCAAGACGATGGAGACGGACTCTTGTCCAGTGCTGCAGCTGCTCTTGATACGAATGTGCTCAAAGAGATCGAGGAAGAGGAAGCCAAGAAGAAAGCTGCGGAAGAAGCTGCCAGACTGGCTGCTGAACGAGGGGATCTCGAAGCTCCGCCAACACCAACGGAAAAAGAGCCGGATCCAGAAGCACCACCAACTCCTGCGATTCCGGAGCCTGCCGGTTCGGATGACGACATTGTGTTAGAGGGCGACGATGACGATGAGGAAGACGACGAAGATTCAGAAGTAGGAACCGTCAGCATGCCATCGGAATTCATCGTTTCTCCGGATGGCGGAGTCCTCATCATCAAGCAGTAGTTTGGCCTGTAGACTCAGTTTAAGTACCAATTGTGTTTATCTTGGGTTTGCAACCAATCTGCATCTCTTGGAGGCTATTTCTTTTTGCTCAATTCAATGACGTGATCGGTGAGCCCTTCAGCCGGGACGTCTACTTCAAGGATTGGGCTGTTCAAATATTTGATTGGCACAAACGCGAGTCCTTTCAACTTTTGTCTTATTTTAGCCACGTTGTTTTTGGCAGCTTTTAAGGCTTCAGGATCGGCTCCTGGTTCGGATTGCATTTCCTCTAATTCAGCCAACGCTTCGCCTAGAGACTCTTCGTCAAGATTGCCCGGTAGTTCGAAACCTACTCGGTGCGGACCAATAACTCCGCCTGGATCACCGCCTCTTGTAACCAAACTGAACTTTCCTTCACTGTCGGTTTTGCCGGTCGAAAACGGTCCGGGAGCCAAGTTTTCCTTGGAGGATTTGGGGTAAAATACAATCTTCAAATCAGCCACTGGTTCGCCATCAACGGTGACGATGCCTGTTACAGGGGCGAGCGAGTAAGGTTTGTTGCTACAGCCAACTGAAGAAAAAAGCATCAGGACGCAACAAAGTGAAAGTGCTGCAATTGAATGGGTTTGAAAGTGCTTGCTCATTATTAATCGAGTCCACAGTGAGGGAATAAAAAAATTGGGCACACGTAAGCGTGAGCCCAATCCTATTCATTAATGGCAAAGCCAACTTAGTAAGGGAGGTTTACGTTTCCATCAGCTTTGGCAGCCAAAAGATCCATTGCAACAACATCGATGTCGTCACTGAGAAAGTGAGTTGAGTTGTCACAAAAGACTACTGTCGCACCACCAGTGTGTGTACTCGATGCGATTGCTCGGCCACGGGCGTTGCCGTTTACCGTATAGGCGGTTCCGCCTGCACGGCCCATGTTGGACCAACGACCACTGACTTCCGATCCTGGCACCCAGTTCGCAACATGTGCTGGACGATAGCTACCTATCCAAAGTGCACCACCGTTTGACTTGCCGGTCACTGTTGGATCTTCTCGAACACTTGATCTTTCTCCTAGCAAAATCACGTTGCTCGATCCGTCTCTGCAGGTGCCGAATGTTTCAGTCAAGTTCATGCCGAACATGCCGTACCGAGCACCGGCGTTAGCACTGTTAGCTTCACGGCCGTTTCCATTGGATCCAGTCCATGTTCGCTGCCCAATGCAGGCCACATAATTTGACTTCCCGAACTTAGGTGCTCCATCGTCGGTATAAAACTCAGCAAGGTCACCACCGATGTCACTTGCACAACGGAATGAAGGAAGCACTTTTGAAGCAAGTACATCACCATTACCGTCTAAATGGTCGACGCCCCAAGTCTGCACTATCTTGTCTCCAACAGTGGAATTGGCAAACTGAAAGACTTGATCGGAAAGATTGTTCTGCTCGATGAATGGCAGAATAAAGAACCCCCAGCCGTACCAGTTGCCGAGGTGACTTCCACTCAGGTTTTGCGTTCTCAAATACTGTCCTTCGGTGGCCGTGCCCCATCCACTCCAACCAGGAGGAAAGTGCATATGGCTACTTTCAAAGTTGAGCGATGCCAATCCGAGCTGCCGGATATTGTTCATGCAAGTCGTTCGGCGAGCTGCTTCACGTACTTGTTGAACGGCGGGAAGTAGCATCCCAATCAGAATGCCAATGATCGCGATGACTACTAATAATTCGACAAGCGTGAAGGCTCGTCTACGAGGATAAGATTGCATTTTTCCCTCAAACAAAGAATGAATAAAAATTACATCGTTGGAAAATCCAACGGCCTTGAAATTACGGGTCGCTGAAAGACTTGTCACTCGAGTGACTTGCAGTCCAGCCTCGCAAGAATCCCAATTCTGTTTATCTAGGATACCGGTTTCATCCACAACTCTAAACGAAATTTCGAAGAAAGGCTATTTCAGCCAGTGAATTCGCGTAGAGTCATAACTGAATCGAATTTCCAATTTTCAAATTGGGAGGTCTAGAGGAAAGCCAAAGGGAACTCAATTGACTCTTCAGTTCCCTGCTAGACTTCTTTGTTGCGACACGACGCCAGCATTTTGCAATGGATTTTGAGCTAATCAAGTTTACAATTTGCTTTCAGTTCAGTATCCAAGGGTGATTTTTTCCTTGGTGTGAAGTCGCTTTTGCTTCCCTATTTATATATTAGTTAGTCTCGACTCAGAGAGTCGGGTTGGTCGCCATGATGGCAATGTTGTTGGCAGGTTTTTATGTGCAGTTCAACACAGTCTTCGCTTGAATTAAACTCAATTACTCAGTCGCATGGTTTGGCTGGCTCTAGCTCTTCATCTGGGCCAAATTCGCGCCGCGCATTCACGCTGGTTGAATTGCTGGTAGTGATCGCCATCATCGGGATCTTGATTGGCATGTTGTTGCCCGCGGTGCAGCAGGTGCGCGAGGCAGCTCGGCGAGTTCAGTGTTTGAATCAAATTCGTCAACAAGTCTTGGCGATGCATACTTACGAAAGTGCCAACATGCATTTTCCGCCAGGATTTCAGTACAACAACGACGTTGTCACTGGAGCTCCGATGTGGTCCGCATTTATTTTGCCTGAGATCGAACAAGTCAATCTCTACGAAAAAATAGACTTCGATGCTTTGTGGGTGACTGACGGTACCGATAACGAAAAAGCATGCGCTACGTTCATTCCTCTTTTTCAATGTCCGTCCTCCAATGTCGACTCATCAATTGCGGACGGTCAGGGGATTCCTAATCGAGTTCCCT
Source organism: Laminaria ephemera (assembly GCA_036873875.1). NCBI lineage: Eukaryota > Phaeophyceae > Laminariales > Laminariaceae > Laminaria > Laminaria ephemera. The sequence goes on from JAYJMJ010148613.1 coordinate 7,851, forward strand.
GCAATTATCTCGCTTGCGCAAGTGGGACGAGCATCACTGAATCGGGACCGGGGATTTATGCTTCGGATCCTGTCCACGCGGACGGAATCATGTACGAAAACAGCCGGACTGGTTTTGCTGCAATCACCGACGGCAGTTCGAATACTGTGATGGTCGGTGAAGCTAATTTTGATTTCGTGACCACTGGAAAAGATTTTGTTGGGCAGTTTGAGATTGCTGACCATTGGTACATTGGGTCGGACCGACTTGATCCACGACCGATCGATCTGTCTGGCGATGTCTCCGAGTGTGTTGGCTCAACAGGTTGCCGAATTAACGCGGCCGATGACGGTTCAACAGGGGCGATCAATGAAGTCGAACTTGGGTATAGCAGTTACCACGCCGGTGGAGCGAATTTGGGTTTCGCCGATGGCCACGCGACCTTTGTTGATGAGAGTATTGATCGCGATGTTCTCAGCGCGATCGGAACTCGCGCCGGCGGAGAAGTGAATACGTCGTTTTAGCCTGCGCTTGGGCGATAGTTTAAAGACGCTTACTCTCGATTCTTTGCGCTTGTTCAATGGCGTCATAAACGAGACCCCTTCAACTTGACCCGACAACGGTAGCCGTTGGCGTACCCGAGAGAACGTTCCCATATCAGAGGGACTTTCTAATGATTTCGCTTCTCGGTAGAAGGCTCGCGGCTAGCTCCGTCGGCTTACACAGCTAAATCAAGTGCCCTTATAATTGGACTGGGGACAAGTGATTGCAGCGAAAATGTCCTACTTTGAAGAATGTCTTCCCCGTCCGAGATTAAAATATAAGTTGGAACTGACAATTTATCTGAGGGCAAACGATGTCAAATCGAAAATCAAACCAACGTAAAAATAAGCGTCGCAAGTCTAACCAAAGCTACGACGTGCTTGAGCCCAAGCAGTTGTTGGCGACCCTGACAGTGACAACCAGCGACGATATAGCTGATGGTAATCTCGACGGCGAAGTCAGTTTGCGAGAAGCAGTTATCGCCGCCAACACGAATCAAGCGTTCGGTGATGCGCCCGCTGGCGACGCTGCGGGGGACCTGATTGTTTTTGATGCAAGCTTGCTAGATGAAACAATCGACCTCTCTGGTAACTCGATGCTGATCACTGAAGCACTCACCATCAATGGAACCGACGTTTCAATCACGATCGATGCACAATACGACAGCCGCGTCTTTGCGGTCGATACGGATCAGCCTGTAGTATTGCGAGGATTCACTATCGTTGGTGGGAATGAGGTGGAAGGAGGAGCCGTCTATGTCAAAGGTGGAGGAACCTTACGTCTTATTGACTTGGCCTTTCATCGCAATGGCTTGAATCAGATTGGCGGTTCAGTCACCGAGCAAGGTGGCGCGGTTTACAACCTAAATAGTTCAGTGTTCACCGTCGACTCTGTCTTTTCGGGTAACAAAGCGTTTGAAGGCGGCGCGATTTACTCAGTCGACGGAGAGATGAGGTTTTCCAACACGAGGCTAAGCGGAAACAACGCGACTTTTTCAGGTGGTGCTGTCACGCTCGTTGATGGCGATTACTTTTTTGGCGATACCCAGTTTGTGGACAATGTTGCCGTAGATGACATGGAGTTCTACGGTCCTGGTGGCGCAATTTACTCGGGCGTATCGGCAAACGTTTTTATTAATGACGGGTTATTTGAACGCAATCAAGGTTCTAGCGGTGGTGCAATTTATAACACCAACGAAAGCGTGATGGACATTCGCAATGGCACTCGGTTCTTCAACAATGATGCCGTTGGCACCGGCGGTACCGATGTTCCTGCAGACGGGGAAGGTGGTGCAATTTACAACCGTAGCGAAATGCGGTTGGTGGACGTATCGATGGAAGCAAATTCGGCGGCGTTTGGTGGTGGTTTGTTTTCAAACAACGGCAACACAATCGTGAGAGCCCTCGAAGCAACCGCTAACTCGGCATACCACTCGGGTGGCGCCATCGCTGTTCGAGGTGGCTTGACGCGAATCTACGACTCGCAGATTGGAGGCCAGGATTTGTCGGAGGGGAATCGTGCGGCAGGTGATTTAGCTCAAGGTTTGAGAGGCTATGGCGGTGGCATTGCTGCACTTGAATCCGCCGGGTTTGATGACCAGACAGTCGTCCGTATCGTCGGTGGGGCTATCGAAAATAATTCTGCCTTCATTTTTGGAGGCGGCATTGCGAACTTGGGCGATGCGACAGTCCAAGTTCTTGGCGGAACCACGATTGATGGAAATCATGCGAACGCTCCCACGACTCGCGATATCGAAGGAAAAGGCGGGGGCATCTACAGTTCTGGAACGATGCTCGTTTCAGTTGGGACTCAAATCTCGAACAACCGGAGTACTCATTTCGGTGGCGGAGTTTTTGTTGCTGAAGGAAAATTCAACATGGACCGAGTGGTTATCACGGCAAATCAAGCCAATGTTCGGGGCGGCGGCATTGAGATTGGCGGCGGCGACGTGAGATTGTTTTCAACGACAATCGGTGGCGACTCCTTGGCAGAAGGTAACGTTGCTGGGTCGTATGGAACTTTTGGGTTACCAGGACGTGGTGGCGGAATTTATATGTCGGGTGATGAAGGGACTCGATTGCGGATGATCAAAGGACAGGTTTCATTCAATACTGCGACGGTCGCTGGCGGCGGAATGTGGAATAATTCTGGCAACGTGATTCGTCTTGAGAATGGTGTCAGCGTAAACAATAATCGCGCGATGAGAGAAGATGGTGGTGCAGCGTACAACCACGGCGGCCACTTTGAAGTCCGTGACGCGGTCTTTGAGAACAACACGGCTCGCAATGGAGCCGGTTTGTTCAACAATGTTGGAACCGCTAGGTTCATTAACACGACGATTGAGTCAAATACGGCGAGGGTACTTGGCGGTGGAATCTACAGTCGGGCTTTCTTCCAACTCAATAATTCTTCAGTTACCAACAACGTTGCCAGTTCATTGTCGTTCTCCGATGTTTTTGAAGAACTTGTTTGAATGAAGTGAAGAGGATTGTTGCATCGCAGGGTTTTGCATCCGTCGGCGCAACCAGTACAAGCACGAATCGCAAGCGAGTGAACCTGCCGCAAAATCCACTCGCTTGCGCTTTTTGAAGTTGCACACTTTTAATTAAGCATTTCATTTGTCCGGTAATCATCGAGTAGAAGGAAGTGGAAGACGCGTTCAAAATACCAGCACGAAGCGCGAGCGAGTGAGTCGAAACACCGACCAATACTCACTCGCTTGCGCTTCGTGCTGGTATAAGTGCAACTACAAAGCTTGCGCTTCGGTCTTGTATTGCAGTCATTCCAAAGTCTTGGTCAACGTAAGTAAGTTAAACCATTGCTTTAAGTTTGAACTACTGACCCGCACCAGCTGATTCAAGTTCAACATGCTTCAGCTGAAGTCGTTCATCATCGTCGCCCAGTTTTCCGCACGGTCTCACGCCAGGTCCCTTACGCTTTTCAATTTTGTCGCCCAAGTCTGCACGAGCGACTTCGGCAGCTTTCATGAGCCGCTCGACGATCTCAGGATGATCGTCAAAGACGTTTTTGGTTTCCGAAATGTCGTTCTTGAGATCGTAGAGTTCCATCGAGTCGAGTTTGGTGTACTTGTAATTAACGGGGACTCCACCAGTGCCACCCTTGCGACCTTCGAGGGTTCGATAGCCATGAGCGAAGTGCAGTTTCCACTGCGTATCACGAATGCAATGCAGCTCGCCACCACCGTAATACTGATAGAAATACTCATGTGGGGATTCGCTGGTAGGGTCTTTCATCAAGCCCATGATGTCCTTGCCATCGATCTTGTGATCGGGCAACTTGGCTCCAATTCGCTTGGCTACTGTTGGCAGCAGGTCGATAGTGCTGGCCAGTTGATCGCAAGTCGTTCCGGCGGGTATCACACCTGGCCACTTCATGACCGTGGGAACACGACAACCACCTTCCCACATTGTCCCCTTTCCTTCTCGCAGCGGTAATGCCGATCCGCCGTGATCGCCAAAGTTCAACCACGGTCCGTTGTCAGTTGTAAACACAACTAGCGTATTGTCGGTCAGCCCATTTCGTTCCAGAGCCTTGCCGATTTCGCCAACGGACCAGTCAAGTTCCATCACCACGTCACCGTAAAGTCCTGCTTTACTTTTGCCTTTGAATTTGTCCGATACATAGATTGGAACGTGAACCATCGTGTGTGGTACGTATAGGAAGAACGGTTTGTCTTTATTGCGATCAATAAAGCTGACGGCCTTCTCTGTGTAGATGGTGGTCAGCTGAGCTTGGTCCTCTGCAGACAAGTCGTCGTCGATGACTTTTGTGTTTTCGATGAGTGGGAGAAACGGATGGAACTTTCCTTTGGGACCGCGGAACTTTCCATTGGCTTGTTCAAGATTGTGAATTCCATTGGCGTAAGGCCACATGTCATTCGAGTAAGGAACGCCAACGTATTCATCAAAGCCGTGATTGGGCGGCAGGAATTTTGGGCTGTCTCCAAGATGCCATTTGCCATAACAAGCAGTAGCGTAATCTTTCTGGCGACAGATTTCGGCCAACGTCACTTCGTCGCTGTTGAGTCCTTTTTTTGCGTATGGAAAAAGAGCTCCCTTGATATCAACACGAACGTGATAACAGCCTGTTAGCAAGGCTGCACGAGAGGCCGAACAAACCGCAGAAGAGACTTGGAAGTCGGTGAACCGCATTCCGTCTTTTGCCATTTGGTCAAGGTTCGGCGTCTCGATGTCTTTGGCACCGAATGGGCCGATGTCAGCGTAGCCCATGTCGTCAATGAAAATGACAACCACGTTGGGAAGCTTTTCCTCTAGGTTTGTCACCGGAGGAGAGTCATTGGCGTCAACATGTTGGAGCGAGCCAATGATGCAAACGATTGCCGCGGCAACAAGCGTGTGAAGAATCGGTGTCTTGAAGCTACTCATGGATCTGCTCGTATTTGAATCGGCTCGATAGTAAATGACGGGGTTAGCATTATTGTTCGCAGAAATTCGTTTGTCGATTGAGGTACTGCCGTGGCAAGCTGGGCTCCCAAGTTGGATTGGCAAGTAAGAATTGGCTAGATCAAGTGGGTAGAATCGCCCCCTAAGCGATTTTCGTGGAATCATTGCGAGAAACGACACGATCTTGGAGAGTTAGATTTGCAATTTCTCGCATCTCAATTCAAATAAACGCCTCTGCCAGCGCGTCTTTAATCAGACAGATCTAGAATACGTGCAGGAACCTCGCAAGAAATCTTCCGTGCGAATCCCGATACATCCCGAAAGGCTTGACGACAATGAAAAAGAAAAGACTATTTCTTGGACTGATTTTGTCCATGTGTTTTAGCGTGGGCGTTTCAGCTCAAGACGCGACGCAAGAAGCGGATAAGACTGGCACTGAGAAAGTTGAAAAGAAGAAAAATAAAGGCGACAACGTTGACAAGAAAGCCCAACGTCGCAAAAAGAAGATGCTGGCTAACTTTTCCAAAGGCTATTCAGCAATCGAATTGACTGCAGAGCAGACCACGATGCTCGAAGAGATGTTTGGCGAGCACTACGAGGCGCTTGCTGAAATCCAAGTTGAGCTAGATGGGTTGATGGATGCCGATGCACGGAAGACGCGAACCAAGGCGATGAAAGCTGCTCGCGCCGAAGGCAAACAATGGCCAGAAGCCAACAAGATTGCCAACGAAGCGGCTGGACTGTCAGAAGAAGACGCTGAGAAGCTGGCGGGTCTGAATAAAAAACGCACCGAAATGATGAGCACTCTCAGGGAGTCTTTTGCGGAGAACTTTACTGATGAGCAAAAAGAAATGCTCGCTGCTGCCAAACCCAAAAAGGGAAAAGGCAAAGGTAAGGGAAAAGGCAAAGGAAAAGGCAAGAAGAAGATGAAAGATGGTGCCGATGGTGCCGATGGCGCCGATGGCGCCGACGGTGAAGCTGGTGCAGATGCTGGTGGCGGTTTGGTATCAGTTTCAGTCAAGCTTCCAGGTATGACCTGATCCGGATGTAAGCGTTCGGTCGAACGCGCTCTGACTGCTGAAGCTGGTTTCCATAACTTGAAAGCTGATGTTGCAACAAACTCAGCGACATTTGATGTTAAATCTGATTTTGATTTTACAACCAAGTTGAATGAGATTGCAGAAAACTCAACGCATGTTTCCGGTTGGGAAAAAGAAGAGTAAAAATTACTCTCGACTAGAATCGATCTTCGCCCGGCGTTGATCACGGAATTCATGAAGGCCTGGACGATTTGTTCAGGCCTTTTTTGTTTAAGCGTTGAGGATGTAGGCCGGCCAAGGAGCAACCGGACGACGTTCCGGCAACTTGCGCTATTGCCGGAACATCGCTACGCTTGGTCCGGCCTACTTCCATTGGGCGATTGCCTTGGTCTCAGAAAAGCTTGACGGTTTTGAAGCGACGCCCGCAGCTCGAATGGTGGCTTTAACCACCACATCAAATACGTTCTATTTGAATTCAACAACAGTCACTTAATTATTTGTTAGACGGAGATTCTCGTGGAGCAAGATGCCTTAACGTTCTTTGAAACATTGCTCAACACGCCAGGTGTTTCTGGATTTGAGGAGAAAGTCCAGCAAGTAGTACGCGACTACGCTGGAAGCTTTTGCGATTCCATGACCACGGATTTGCACGGCAATTTGATGTTATGCAAGAATCCAGACGCAGACGTCCGCGTGATGCTCGCTGGGCACAGTGATCAAATAGGCCTCGTCGTTTCCTACGTCGATGACAATGGATTCATTTATACGCAAACCGTTGGTGGCTGGGATCCGCAGCAGTTGATTGGTCAACGAATGACGATCTGGACTTCAACAGGTCCAGTTGAAGGAGTCATCGCTCGCAAGGCGATACACTTGCTCAGTGAGTCAGAGCGAAAGAAAGTCGTCAGCTTGAAAGAGCTTTGGATCGATATCGGAGCCAAGGATCGAGACGAAGCCGAATCGTTGGTACGCATTGGAGATAGTGTCACACTCAAGTTGGGCATGACTCGATTGCTCAACAATCTTGTGACCGCACCGGCGACTGACAATCGTTGCGGTGTTTGGGTTGCCGTTGAAACGCTCCGACGGGCCAGCGAAATGGGTCTGAGTTGCGGCCTGTATTCTGTTTGTACCGTTGCTGAAGAGATTGGCCTTCGCGGTGCCAAGACGGCGGCCTTTGCGATTGATCCGCAAGTTGGAATTGCGATCGATGTCACGCACGCAACCGATTGTCCGAAGGTCGACAAGAATCAGCTTGGTTCAATTTCGCTTGGGAAAGGACCTGTTGTCCAAAGAGGCCCCAACATTAATGAGAAAGTGAACAAGCGTTTGCACGACGTTGCAACGAAAGAAACAATCGAAATCCAGCCGAGTGCTTTGGGCCGCGCGGCCCCCAATGATTCCAACGCTTTGCAAGTCACACGTGGCGGAGTTGCGACAGGGCTGATTGGAATTCCGAACCGCTATATGCATAGCGGCGTCGAAGTGATTTCGCTTGATGATATCGACACCGCGGCGACGCTGTTGGCGAATTTTGCATGTTCAGTGCAGTCCGCAGAAGAGTTTATCCCCAGTCTTTAGCGACGGTTTCAGGTACTGGAACTAAAGTCCGCGTCGCGAAACTGGTTCGTTCCTCAATCGCTTTGACTACCCGAAGATCTTCATATGACCATGTATGATTGGTGAGAGTATCGATTTTGACAATCTGAAAGTGACTTAGGTTAGAAAGTGACTGAGGTTAGTTAGAGGCCAAGTTGCAACAGCGTAGGTCAATCTTGGGGGGGAGCGAAGCAGGGCTGATGAATCAATCCCAACCCGAAGCGTGAGCGAGGAGGAAGCGGGAATCGATCTGCCTCCTCGCTTACGCTTCGGGTTAGGATTTCGTCACAAATAGTTTTGCTTTGTCTTAATTCGCCTGCCCTGCTTTGTCCTCCCCAAGAGAGGCCTGATAGTAGCCGGAGCACCAACAGCGGATCGATCCATCAATCACCGATTGAGGATGTATTGGGTCACGCAAAACTGCCCGTCAGACCGCTCCAAGCCACAATGTCGCAGTAGATGACAGATAGCTGGACGGCTAATCCGAATAAACGGACCTTTTGACCCGGCATCGCTGAAGGAAGGGTTTGACACCCCCGGTGCCGATTCTAAAATGGATGGAGTGTCTGGCATCGTGATGTGGCCTAAGAAAGCAACGATGTTCGAACTTAAACAAGTTCATGGGCGGAGCGATTTATTGCTTTGTCCAAACAATTCGTAGCGTGTTGGTGACCGTCAATCATTGGAATGGGCGGTTGGACCAATTTCATGATGCAATTTAATTTGGCGAGAACGATGATGTTTGAATCTATGCAACAACTTTGCTTGGTCGGCTGGACTCCAGGTTGGTTGGAAATATCGATCTGTGCGGCTCTTTTTATTCTGCTGTTTGGTAGCCAGAAGCTACCGAGCCTAATGCGCAACATGGGGCGCAGTGTGAATGAATTCAAAGCAGGTATGACTGACAAGCCTGCCAACCTTGAAGAAGGTGATGGAGATCCGGCTCCTTAATTGAGTTGATATCCTTTTTTCATCTTTGAATTCTTTCTAACCCTTTAACGGAAGTCGAATGCATACGTCATTTGTCGTAGCTTTTATTTTCGGCGGGATTGGAACAGCCGAGTTGGTTGTTATCGGTGTGGTGGCGGTGTTGCTGTTTGGCAGCAAGCTACCTGAAGTGGCGCGGACGCTCGGTGGTTCTTACAACGAGTTTCGCCGCGGTCTGACTGATATCCAAACGTCGATTAAAAACGAGTTGGACGCAGAAGTCCGAGAAGTAAAAAATCTGCCAGATTACATGGATCGGGCAACAGAAGACGAGTACGAGGAACCTATTGCGCCGAAGTTCGAGCCTCCTACTGAAGAAGAAGAGGTCAGCGCATAGTCCGTTGATGCCCGTCGTGGACGCAATAGTGGGCCTCGGAGTCTACAAAAACTGAATTACCCTTTGACGGTAGGGCTTGAGACACGTAAAACATTTGCTGAATTGATCGATTTTAATCGATCGCGATTCTTCGTAAGTCTGCTCAACAGTGGACTCCGCGAGGGGGAGCCGTGAACCTGGTCAGGCCTGAAATATGGAGCAGCCATAAGCGGGGTACTCTTGTGCGGGGTCCTCTATTGGGCAGACTTTTTTTGTTGCGCTACTTTGGTGCCGCCGCGGAAATTGCTTTGCTTTTGAATCAGCTGAATTGGTTTTTTTGAATCAGCTGAATTGGTTTTTTGTGAGTCTGCTGAATTGTTTTTTGTGAGCCGACGGCGCTAGCCGCGGGCCCATTCAATGTGGGAGTATAAACCCAGCCGTTTGGGCGATAGCCCAATGGCCCTTACTTTAGATTCATCAATGGCAGTTTGGTCTCTGTTTTCGTCAATTGGATCGCCTTATTTTCTTTGGGAGGGCGAAGCTCCTGCTGAGCCAGCGGGCGATTAAGTAACTGATTGGATACGA
>JAYJMJ010148720.1:0-17321 GCA_036873875.1 Laminaria ephemera
ATACGAATGGCATATTTAACCAACCCTGCCGTATTTTTCGCTTTAAGTTTTTCTAACAAATGCCGACGGTGGGAATCCGAGCCAAGTTTCTTCGATAATCAACAGAGTTGTTACCTAGACGATTCCCTTCCTCTTTCTAAAGGAAAGGAGTCCTCTCCGCTCCCAGTATCTTCGATAATCGAAAAAATTGTCACGAAGACGATTCCCCTCCTTTTTAAGGGAGGGGCTAGGGGTGGGTTATTGGAGGACTATATTTCAATCCTCAAAAACTACAAATCTACCAAGCCCATACGAATGGCATATTTAACCAACCCTGCCGTATTTTTCGCTTTAAGTTTTTCTAACAAATGCCGACGGTGGGAATCTACTGTCCGAATACTGATAAAAAGGAGGTCGGCTATTTCTTTATTTCCTTTTTCGTCTGCTATTAATTTCAACACTTCTATTTCTCTTCTAGTCAAGGCTTGCCCCGTTCTTTCTTTCTTTACTTTTTTACCAGCCACCATCTGTCGAACAATGGCTTGTGTGATCTGATGACTATAAAAAGTATCTCCTTGATGAACAGCACGAATAGCATTCATCATTTCTGCGGTTCCTGCATCTTTCAGCATATAGCCATCTGCGCCAGAAGCTAATACTTTGCTAATGTATTTATCCGCTCGGTGCATAGATAAAATTAAGATTTTACAATTGGGTCTTTTTTCTTTTAACCATTTAGTCGCCTCTGTTCCTTCTCCATCTTTTAAGGTAATATCCATCAAGATCACATCAGGTTCATAGGTTACTATGTTTTCCATAAAATCTTGTACAGACCCTGCTGTTCCAATCACTTGCATATCCTCCTCATATCCAATGAGCGCATTGATACCCTGACGGAATACTTTGTGGTCGTCTACGATATATACAGTAATTGGCATATGGATTATAAAATTATTTTGATGAACTGTAAAATTAGCAAAAAAAATCAAGTCAGCTCCATATAAATAGTTGGGCAGAATTATTTGATGGTTAGATTGTTTGATGATGGGAGTGACCTCGAAACAGCCCTTCGTAAGTAATTACCCTAAATTGTAACTTAAGTCCCTGAAATCCCTCCCTACAAAAGTAGAATATTGGTAAAATGGAAAAATGACGATTTCTTTTGTACCTTGGTAACGACGAAAAATTAAAAATTAGGGCACTACGGGAAAAACGATGGGTAGTGCCAAAATTAGAAAGCTTTAAGCAATGAAAAGAAGAGACTTTATTAAAAGCGCCGCAGCCCTATCGGCAATCGCAATGATGCCAGCTTGTGCGACCACAAAAATCGTAAAAAGGGAGCGTTTAAGAACCGCTCATATTGGGGTCGGCGGCATGGGCGCATCCGATCTTAAATCTATTTCCTCTCATGCAAAGGTGGATGTCACCGCTTTATGTGATGTAGATTCCATCAACTTGGCCGCTGCTAAAAAATTACATCCAAATGCAACCACTTTTACGGATTATAGAACCATGTTGCAAGAAATGGGCCATGTAATAGATGCCGTTATTGTCTCTACGCCCGATCACACCCATGCGCCCGCCTCTATGACGGCCATGAAGATGGGCAAACCCGTTTATTGTCAAAAGCCTTTAACCCACCATGTGTCAGAGGCAAGAGCGATGCGGCAATTGGCGAAAGAGCAAAAATTGGTGACCCAGATGGGCATACAAGTGCATTCTTTTTATGATTATAAATTAGCTACTTTATTGATCCAATCTGGAATTATTGGAAAGGTAAGTTGTGTTCGGGCATGGTCGCCCAAAAACTGGGGCTATGATGGGCCACCACCAGTAGGGGAAGATCCAGTACCAGAAAATTTAGATTGGAATTTATGGTTGGGAACGGCTGCCAAAAGACCTTTTAAAAAAGAAGTTTATCATCCCGGTAATTGGCGAAAATTAGTAGATTTTGGTTGTGGTACACTGGGAGATATGGGCGTACATATTTTTGATACCCCTTATAATGCCTTAGCATTAGATGTTCCCCGAACGATTACTAATAATTGTAGACCTCCAAATGGTTTTGGCTTTCCAGCACAAAATGTGGTTACCTATGAATTCCCAGGAACGCAATACACTACTGATACTTTAAAATGGGTCTGGTATAATGGCAAAGGGGCACCTGAATTACACGAGGATTTAATACTTCCCTATAAGGGAAAACTACACGGGCAAGGGGCGATGTTTATTGGAGAAAAAGGGAGGTTGTTCTTACCTCATTTTATGCAATTGCCCCAATTGATTGTGGATGGACAATACAAAGAGATAGATGTGGCAAAATTTAATTTAGGTACACCCATTAAGGACTATGGTGTAGAAAGCAGCAAACATTATCATCAATTTGTGGATGCTTGTCTAGGGAAAACCACCTGTAGCGCACCGTTTTCCTATGCTGCAAGGCTGACAGAAACCATTCTTTTGGGCGTTATTGCTGGCCGTTTTCCTAATCAAACATTGCATTGGGATAATGAAAAGGCAAGATTTGCGGAAGCGGAAGCGAATGCTTTTTTGGATGCGCCTTATAGAAGTTTTTAGTTAGCGATCAAGCGTTGATATTTTACAACGGATAATTTAAAGACAACGGATTTAGACGTTGACGGTTTTTCTACGGGTTAATAACCGTCAACATCTAAATCCGTTGTCTTTAAATTATCCGTTGTAAAAATAGCAACACAAAACAAAAAATACATAACATGAAAAGAAGAATTTTTTTAAAAGTATCGGCACTAAGTACTCTAGCGGGATGCAGCGTTGTCCCCTCTAAAGTAATCGGCAAACCCTTAGGCTATATAGCCCCGAGTGATAAAGTCAATTTGGCTTGTATTGGCATTGGTAATAGAGGCGGTGGAATTACAAAATCTTTGCATAAAACAGGTTTAGCCAACATTGTTGCCTTCTGTGATGTAGATATGGGCGCGCCACATACATTGGAAGTCTTGAAGCTATTTCCAGACGTTCCTCGTTTTCAAGATTTTAGAGAGATGTTTGATAAGATGGGCGATCAAATAGAAGCGGTGAGCGTAGGGACCCCTGATTTTTCTCATTTCCCTATTACGATGCTGGCGATGTCGCTAGGGAAACACGTCTATGTAGAAAAACCGATGGCGAGGACGTTCAACGAAGTCGAATTAATGATGAAGGGCGCGGAGAAATATAAAGTAGCCACGCAAATGGGTAACCAAGGCCATTCCGAAGCCAATTATTTTCAGTTTAAAGCTTGGAAAGATGCAGGCATTATAAAGGATATTACGGCCGTCTCTGCGCACATGAATAACAAGCGGCGTTGGCATCCCTGGGATCCTGCGATGTCAAAATTTCCAGCTGCGGAACCCCTTCCCTCCACGATGGATTGGGATACTTGGTTGATGGCGGCCAAGCCACATGCGTACAATAAGGATTTTATCAATGGGCAGTGGCGTTGCTGGTATGACTTCGGGATGGGGGCATTAGGCGATTGGGGCGCACATACGATGGATACCGTGCATCAATTCCTTGATTTGGGCTTGCCAACCGAAATTAATCCAACTAGGTTGGATGGGCATAATCCTTTTTTCTTTCCGATGTCCACTACACTGGTTTTCAAATTTCCAGAAAGAGGCGATATGCCTGCACTAGATTTGACCTGGTACGATGGATTAGATAATCAACCGCCTCTACCAGCAGACTACGGTGCGTCAGCATTGGATCCCAATATTCCACCCCCAAGCAACGGGAAATTGCAAGCGGTAAAATTGAATCCTGGAAAAATTATTTATGGAAAGGATTTGACGTTCAAAGGTGGCTCGCATGGTAGTACCTTATCTATTATTGGAAAAGAAAAGGCAATGGATATGGCTGCTAGTTTGCCAACCGTACCAGAAAGTACGTCTAATCATTTTGCCAATTTCTTATTAGCTTGTAAAGGAGAGGAAAAATGCCGTTCTTCTTTTGATATAGCAGGGCCTTTGAGTCAAGTATTTGCCTTGGGCGTATTGGCACAGCGACTCGGCACCAAACTGGTTTTTGATCGGAACACCAAGCAGATAACGAATAATCCGTTGGCTGATTTATTGCTTGTAGGTGCACCGCCACGGAAAGGTTGGGAGGAGTTTTATTTGCTTTAGTTAGGGTTCAGTCAGAGAAAAAGTTGGAGCTTTTTAAAAGCTCCAACCTTTCTTTTTAAGCATATTTCCTGTCACAAAAAACAAATTTTACAATAGGAATAGTCCCTATATTTTATAATATTTGCAGAGTACTTTAAAACCTCCCTTCCCTCACACCTCCTTTTATACCACTCCCTTTTTATTCCCTATACCCCAATATTTAGTCAAAACAATCTCTTACAAACCCCATTAACAATAACAAAGAGCAGGTACAGCAAGAGTTTTACAAACAACCATGTCTATGCTACCTAAAATAAATAGGTCTACCAGCATAGAATTCTCAGAATCATCATCATTTCAGGCTACTTAAAAAAAATTAATGTCTATCTATAAAGTGTAGATATATTTCACCCATACTTACCAACTAATAGGATGGCTGCTTAATATCCCAGCTTTATAACTAAACGCTAATCAATTTTTATAATAAAACAGCACCTCCTATCAAGGAAGTTGCTATTGATTGTCAAAAAAAAACCAGAATTAACGGCAATTAATTCTGGCGGAAATAAGTCGTTAGATTCTTTTTGGAGAATAAAACTTATCGTTATTTTTTTGTTAACAAAATAGTGCCAGAAGACCATATTAGCTGATAATTTAGTTATTTATAATTATAGGTTCTAAGCATTTTTGTTACGCTCCAATCTGTTTTTAATACTTATTTCATAAACATCAAGTCTAATAAATATCAAAATTATTACAAGAAACAAGTAATCAGCAACTACTTTTTACTGCTTTCTTAAATAATTGAATAGCGAAGAGGTCACCTCTAAGCTAAGTAATTGCTCAATGCTCAATTAAACGGATAATATACTAAAATTGCCTAGTAGGCAACACTGTATACATTCAATTTCTTTTAATTATTCAACGAAAAATTACTAAGCTAACAGCTATCAAATGATTTATTAGACCAACTATGGTCCTATGAAAAGTAGTATTACAATTAAAAATTTATTCTTCCTGTTATTGCTGGTTCTTGCAAATCTATCAATAGGAAGCGCACAATCCTACCTACTAGATACACCTATAGGTACAGCAACAGAAAATTCCTCCATCCTACGTTCCCAAAAGGGGACTAAGGAAACACCTGCTACTTTTCTATTACAAAAAGATACCATTGTTGAGCCGTTTAACAATCAAAAACGTCAGTTAACAACAAAAATAGCGGACTTAAAAAAATTAGAAGATCAGTACCTTACAGTTAATAAGCGGCAAAACAATACCTCCCAACAAGATATAGACATTGCTCGGAAAGAATTGTTGGATTATATTAAAGCAGAATCTGACTATGAGCCTCCAACCTCTTTTATGATGGGAACCACCCCTTGTCCAGAAATGCAAGTCATAGAATTATTAGGTATACCGGGGTTTGCAGCAACCGACGAATTGGTCATCTGTGGCGCACCCGATACCCTAGCCTTTTTAATATTCATAGAGGAAGCAGGTAATATCTCTGGTACAGAAATGAGTGCTACTTTTCTACCGGGGATGCAATATGCTGGCTTTGAGTTAACCCATTATGGCACTACTACTATTTCTAATTTAGATCCCAGCCCAGACAAACCTAAATTTTTATTGGAAGGAATTACAGACGGCGTTTATATCGGCTACATTGGCGTAGAAGCTACTTGCGATGCCAACATCAATGCCTTCGATTATATGGTCGATTTGGACTTTACTTTTATCTATGAAGACACTTTAGGCAACTTTCAACGCTGCCGTCAAGATGTCACACCTTTCCGTACTTACAACACGGTTATCAAAGAACCTGTACTTAACTTTAGAAGCGTTCCGATTACTACGATTAGTTCTTTAAGCACGGAATATTGTAGCAATATAACCGTCTCTCAGGATGGGATTGATGCCTATTTAACAGAGATGGAATTTTCAATCTGTAATGTAGATTTTGACAATGAAGTAACGTTAAATAGTATTTCTGCGAATGGAACGCCTATCCCTTATGATTACAATGTGGCGGACTCTACCATAAAAATAACGGTATCCGATAGTTTTTTTGAAGGCAATAGTTCCGCTAATCCATCAGATACTTTATTTAATGAATCGGAGATATTAACGATGCGGATATGTATGCAAATCAATGAATGCCCTACGATTAACACCCAATTTATTTCGTACAAAGCGGCCTATTATTGTCATGGAGATACCTGTCAAGTAACGACTAGAAATAGTGAAATAAGAATTCGGCCGACTGATCGCCCCCTTCCTATTGCCACCTCCGAATTATTACAAATACCGGGGGTTTGTGGCGATCCTGCAATTATGGAAATGACCTTACAAAGTAGTGTGACAGATTCTGCCGCAGGTATTTTTACAGACCTGACCTTCGGTTTTGAAACCTGTGACCAATCGGTCTTAGCTATTACAAAAGTAACCCTCGGTGGAACAGAAATAGATGATGAAAACTATAGCTGGATAGACGGCGATTTAAATATAGATTTAACTACTTTAACAGCTGACCCCGATGGTGATGGAGGCATTGAAGATGCAGACGGGGATGGCTTCTTTGATGATTTACCTGGAGGACGGCAAATTACTGTCCAAGTAGAATTAGGTTTTCTTTGCACCTTACCTCCTGACCCTGGATCTATTGTTTGTGGCAGTATAGATTGTTCCTTTGCTCAATTTTATGTGCGAGCCAAACGGGATTGTGGGCAGTCTTTTGCTTATGAACCACCTGTAGAAGATTTTAGTATCACAAATGGTGCAACCTATACAGAGTTAGGGCTGAGAGATACTATCAATAATTCTTTGATAGGCTATAATTTCGGTTCAACTAGAACAACAGGGGCTAACTGTAGTCCTTTACCTGTCAGAGTAAAAACCGTTGAGTTTTGTTATATATATGAAAGAGAAAATATTGAGCCTTGCCCAGCAGCCAACACCACGAACGAATTACAAGTCTTATTTGATGGAACACCCCATTTAGTATATGATGTAGAATTTGTGCCTGCCTCTGGTCAAATGACCGTTAATGGCGTAACTACCCAAACGGGAGTAACAGGCACTTTTACTGATTTAACGATTACCTCCCGTTTGATGTCTTTACCGATTGGCGAACTCAATGTAGGGGATACGGTTTGTTATATTTATCAGTTAGCGGCCGATTCTGCCAGTTGTTCGCCTCCAATATATATGAATGGTACGCACCAAGTAATAGAAACTTGCACCACAGCGGATTGTACCTGTACCACTGTGAAGGCCTGCGAGGTGGCACTATTCAGGAGTGACCCTTCCAATTGTAGTTGTGAATGTGATATTTCTAGTGGGGGTAATACCCGTCGCTGGAATTTGGGCTATACAGATGCTAGTATGACCGAAAAGGTGGCACTAGAAGATGTCCCGCTGGAAGATTTAAACCGCTATCTACCCTGCGACACCATGTATTATGAAGGCTGGATGGTGCCTAGAACGGAACAGGCTGTGGGAGAATTATACCAATGGTATTTTCTTTCTAACATGACTAGTATTGGTGTGAATGGTTGGGGAGGTAATGACGATACCGAGTTAATGATAGATGCCTCTGGAACAGAATTGCTAGGACTAGATTTTTCTAAGCAAGGAAATGGAGGAATTAGGCAGCCGATTAATGTAGGCAGTTATTCCGACTGTTTGGATCATCCAAATACATCAGGCTCTACAGGTTTCTTTGCTTATGCGGCTAAAACACCGTGGGAAGGGGTCAGAAACTTTCCTATGTGTAATAGTAGCTATGAGTACCATGATGGCAATTTGTTTGGTATTTATTTTTATAATTTCAATAAATTAGAGGATTGTAGAGGCATAGAAACTGCTAGTTGGGAAGAAAGCGATTGCCTCGATCAAATAAAAGATGATTTCAATATTCAAGTAGGAGATACGATTTACATGAATTGGCTATTGCCTTTAACCAAAAACGTAAAAGCGGCGGCTAATAATATTGCTAATCCAAGTTTCACTTATACCGACCCACAAATAATTAATGTTGCTTCTGGTCATTATATTGATGAATTTGATAATGATTGCTTGGTTGCTTTATCTAATTGTAGGATTAATTCTCCTTTCCAAACCTTCTGCCCTAAAGAGCTTAATGCTGTGACAGAAGTGCAATTAGATGATTGTGGTGGTACCGTAGAGCATAATTTCAATGTAGTGCTACCAACCCCAGTTAGTTGGTTCAGCGCAGAATATCGTCCTTATTTCAAAATAGAAGATATAGACATACCGATCTATTCCCCGCTTATTTATTGTGGGAATGCCAAAATTGTTACGAAAGCAGGTTTAGAATTTCCTTTAGAAACACAATCTTTAACCAATCATACTTGTGCAACAGTCAATGGGCAAGAATACTGTACCGTTTCAGCAGGAGGCACTGGCTTGGTCACTTTTAATCCTGAAACAGATGGCTACCCCGGTTTAGGCGTAGGGTTAAGTGGCTATGTAGATGAGTTTAAAATTGTGTATGACCTCTGTAAAATTTGTCCGGCCGATCCACCTAATTTTTCCAATTATGAAATCACTTATGATTATCGTACTTGCGAAACCCTCACTAGCAGTTGTTTCCGTTGTAATATAAATGCCCAAGGCACCTATAATCAATTACCCAATGTCTGTGGACTAAATGATTCTAGACCCGTTAATAATGGGGCTAGTTATTATGATGAATTCCAACTAGACACTTTATTCCGTTGGGATAATGTCACCTCTGGGGATGTCGTCACTACCGATATTAGCAATGGCTTCCCTGCCCTAACGCAAGACCAAGAGAGAGATTTGCTATCAAGTGTTACGCCCGGTGTCAGTGAAGAGTTGAATACTTTTGAAGTCTGTGCAGACGGTACGGATGCAACTTTAGAAACTCATCAAGGTGTATTGGCTAGTATCACTTTAACTAATAGTATAGGATTTGTGGGGGCGTATGATGAAATGATGACTCCGCTAGTATTTGACACCGTTTCTGTTAGTACCACGACCAATACTTATGCCGTCTTTTTGCCTGATTTAATGCCGGGAGAATGTACGTCTTTTAAGATTGGTACTAGATTACTCTTCTGCCCTACCCCACCCGAAGTACCAGAAGTCTGTGTAACAACCACCTCTGGCTGTATGGATCGAGAAATAATGGCCGCTTTAGCAGGAGAAACAATCGCCTGTAATAGCATAGAAACCTGCTACCAATACGTATTCGAAGAGGCAGGCATACAAGCAGATTTCTTAAAACCAGAGGAAGGGGCTACGTATGCACTTTGTGATACGATAGAGATGGCCGTCTTGGTAAAAAATGTAAAAACTACTACCGTTACTGATATAGTATTAGATATTAATCTTCCATTGGTTGGTATGGAAATCATTCCTAACACCTTTGAGGCTTCTTATCCTAATAGTGGAGATTTTACGCTGCCCTTCTACTCTATCGTTGATCCTGCTGTCAATGGTAATAATTTATTATATACAGAAGATAATGATTTTAGTAATGCGATTCACTCGAATGGTTTGCCAGGGGTACAGAGTCTAGCAGATAGTAATTATGTGGTTGTCAAATTCATGGTAGAGACCAAATGTGATCAATTTATATCTGGTTCTCAGGGTACTTTTGAAGCGACCGCACTCGACCCTTGTAGCCCTGATGTATTAAGTTCAGGTATTGTTACTAGTAATTCTTTGATTATTAATAATGCTAATCCAGCAGATTATGGACAGGTATTGATTACTGCCAAGCCTTCAGAGGCGTATTGCAATCAAGAAACGCCTACCTTCAAAATCACTGGACAAAATATCTCCGAGCAACCTTTAGGCGATAGTGTAAGAATGTGTGTTACTTTACCTGTTGGCATTACTTACCAAACAGGGTCTATGCGTTATATTATTCCAACCTTTTTAAATGTTGGAGTAGAAGAAATAACGGATATAAACGGACAGACTCAAATTTGCTTCCAAGGCTATGAAAATATGCCGACTGGTGGGGCATTTACCTTAAATTTTGAAGCAGACTTTGATGAAAATGCCGCTTGTGGTGATTATGATATTCAAGTAGATACGAAGAATTTAATTGAAGATGAATCTTGTACGGATGGGGGCGTATGTGATGTCTATGTACAATCTTCCGTTAACCCGACTTTTACCATGACCCTGAAAGGACCGCTGGAAACCGTAGATTTAAAACTCTTCCGCCAATGTACGGATAGTGATGATCCTGTAACGGTTTGTTATGAGGTGCTAGTTAGAAATCCAGGACCCGATTATATGGGAGATGTCTCTGTCAATTTACATGATGATATTTTAGCTAATCAAATATTAGATTTTTATGACCCTATTTTAGGCAGCGAAACCTTCCCTGATATATTCGTTGCATCTGGAGATTCTATTACTTTAACGGGTTGCTATGAAGTAACCGAATTGAATTCCTGCCCCGTTATTTTGGATATGGTCTATGAATCTACTTGTACCTGTAATCATCTAGCTACGCCCTTTTCTACGATTGAACCCCAATTTGTAGCAGATTTACCACCAACAACTGTGCTATGCCCTGGTCAAGAATTGGGCTTAAAAATCTGTGGCAATCTTAATATTACCTACGACCCTGCTAGTAATATGGTCGAGCGATATGTAGCCGATAGTTTGTATTTGAGTATCATTGACCAATCTATTGTTACCCGAATTAATTTCAATGGTACGGCAGGAGAATGCTCTGTCGATGAAGTACGCTTTATAAGAGGGGTGGAAGACTATGACTTAGAGATTAAAGACCCACTAACTTGTCAAGATCAACCTGTAATACTGGAATTAACAATTCCAATTGAATATCAAGATTATGTAGACATAAAATGGACACCTGCGACTTACTTAGATGCAGATGATCGAATTGATCCTTTATTTACCTCTCCAATCCCTGGCACTTATGACTATGAGGTAGCACTCACTTATAATGGAGGGTGTGTAAGAACAACGACGGTAACTGTTGAGGTCAAACCGATTGGAAATATTACGGTAGTAGGTGATCGTACGATATGTGACCCTGTACAAACCAATACCTTAGTAGCAGATGCTGGTTTCGATTATTACGAATGGTATTTATTAGATGGAGGCTTCGAAATCATTAAAGCCTCTACGCCTACAGAAACATGGACAGGGCCAACCACCCCAGGAGAATATGTAGTCAAAGGATTTAGAAGTACCGATATGTGTCCTAGTATTTCTGATACCATCACACTAGTACACGAAGAATGTTTTGACTTAGCCTTAACGAAAAAATTAGCCCCTACTCAAATATCGCCCGTTACGATTGGAGATGATGTACTCTATGATATTGAGGTTTGTAATCAAGGAAATGTAGATGCTCAAAATTTGACCATCGTAGATTATTTACCAGCAGGCATGGTCTTAAATGACCCTAACTGGATTGCTGGCGCAGGAAACGAAATATTTTATTTTTTGAACCCTGTTATTACTGCTGTTACGGGTTGCCGTACGATCCAATTAACGACGACTGTTACCGCCCTCCCCCCTTCTGGTATTATTACCAATTTTGCAGAGATTGACGATGCAGAAGATACAATGGGCAGCCAACGAGTGGATATTGACTCTGACCCTGATAATGAACCCTTTAATGATGGCCCCGTAACCGATAATGTAACCGATAATACGAATAAAGATGAAGATGACCACGACCCTGCTAGTATCCCAATTAGTATAGCAGATTGTATGGCTGGTAATGATGGCCCTATCTGCCCAGGCAGTGACGCTACCCTATCAGAGACAGGCGTTAGTGGTGTTTCTTGGTCTTGGTCAGGCCCAGCAGGATTTACTAGTACGCAAAGAAATCCAGTTGTAAGCCCAGCAGTAGCTGGCACTTATACAGTTATTGTAATGGATGTGAATGGCTTTGAAAGTGCTTGTTCTACAGAGGTCATCTTATTTCCTGCTTTAGATATAAATGGAGCAGCTACCGACGCTTCCTGTAATGGGGAAATGGATGGTAGTATCGAAATTGATGTCTACGGTGGCACTGTTCCTTATACCTACGATTGGAGTAATGACGGCGCAGAAAACCCAGATAATGACCCACAAGACTTACGCAATATAAGTGCAGGTACTTACAATATTACCATCACAGATGGTAATGGCTGTACCGTGCAAAAGAGTTTCACCGTCAATGAACCTACCTCAATAACTTGTAGCATGACAACCGTTGAAGAGGTAAGCTGTTTTGGAGAATCGACAGGCAGCATAGCGATTACAGCAGTTGGTGGCACGCTTCCCTTAGAATACAGTTTGGATGGGTCGCCGTGGCAACCTGGCAGTATCTTTACCAACCTTGCAGCAGGCAATCACATCGGTCTTGTCAGAGATGCCGAAGGCTGTACTAGTCAATGTATATTGAGTATCAGTGAGCCTCAAGCACTGGTTTGTGAAGCAACTGCCAATGATATTAGTGACTGTGCGGTAACGGACGGAAGTATTATGGTGACAGTAACGGGTGGCACACCGGGCTATGGCTATAAACTTGACGATGGTAGTTTCCAAAAAACGGGGGAATTCAATGGCTTAGAGGCAGGTACGTATACCATCACAGTACAAGACCAAAATGGCTGTTCGACAGAATGCGTTGCCATCATCACCGCACCCGAAGCCCCTATGTGTGAAATCACCAATCCTGTCAATATTCTTTGTAATGGGGAAAAAACAGGCAGTTTCATAGTAGTCGGTACAGGCGGCAGTGGCATGTATGAATACAGCATCAACAATGTTGATTGGCAGACAGCAGAGCAATTTAGCGATTTGGCAGCAGGCACTTATACGGTATATACCAGAAACACAGGTAACCCAATGTGTGTAGCAATGTGCAGCATCACCCTAACCGAACCTGAGATATTAGGCTGTACCCTAGCACCTCAACATGTTTCTTGTAAAGGGGAAAATGATGGCAGCATCACCGTAACAGCAACAGGTGGCTATTGGTCTTACGAATACAGCATTGACGGAGGAACTACTTTCCAAGAAAGTCCTACTTTTGACAATTTATCGGCTGGCACTTATACGATTATTACCATAGATGCCAATGGTTGCAAACATGAATGTGAAATTACCATTACAAGACCAGCAGCATTAACTTGTAAATTAGACAAAACAGATATTCTTTGTAATGGAGGTATGGGTGATATTACCGTCAATGCCGAAGGTGGCACTGCCCCTTACGAATATAGTTTAAATGGCGGCACTTGGCAACCAGGTAATATCTTTGCGACCGTCTCTGCTGGTGAACATACGATCACTATCAGAGATAAAAACGGTTGTTTGAGGACTTGCACAATTGAAGTAGAAGAACCCAGTCCACTCACTTGTGAGACTAGTGCGACAGATATTACTGACTGCGAAATCAGCAACGGAGTCATCGAAGTAAGAGGTTCAGGCGGCACAGCTGCTTATGAATATAGTATTGATGGTGGTAGCTTCCAATCAGGTACTATTTTCAGTAATTTAATGGTCGGTACGCACGTCGTACTCGTCAAAGATGCCAACGCTTGTATGAGTCAATGCGAAGCCACTATTAATGCCCCCGAAGCACCAACTTGTCGCATCTCTGATGTCGTCGATATCCTTTGTAATGACGACAAAACAGGTAGCTTCATCGTAACAGGAATGGGCGGTAGTGGCACGTATGAATATAGCATCAACAATACAGATTGGGTCGCTTCTGGCACATTTACCAACCTAGCGGCAGGCACCTACAGCGTGTACACTCGAAATAGTGCGAACCCAATGTGTGTAGCGATTTGCTCTGTAAATCTGACGGAACCTGAACTATTAGGCTGTACTTTAAGTAGTAATAATGTTTCTTGTGCAGACGGCAAAGATGGCAATATCACTGTTAATGCAACAGGAGGGGCTTGGGCCTATCAATATAGTATTGATGGAGGCACTACTTTCCAAGAAAATGCTGCTTTTGAAAATTTACCAGCTGGTACTTATACGATTATTACCATAGATGCCAATGGCTGTAAAAACAAATGCAGCGTTACAATCACAGAACCTGAAGAACTAAGATGTAGATTATCGGCTACCGAACCACTTTGTAATGGAGGCACGGGTAGCATTACGGTAGAAGAAGGTGGTGGGACAACCCCTTATGAATATAGTCTAAATGGCGAAACTTGGCAGCCCGGCAATTTCTTTGCAGCCGTTCCTGCGGGCGATCATATCGTTCGTATTAGAGACGAAAAGGAGTGCTTGAATACTTGCGAAATAACCATTAAAGAACCTGCGGCATTAAGCTGTTCTACTAGCGTTACGAACGTTAGTAATTGTGATATTTCCGATGGGACAATTACAATTACAGCTACAGGTGGCACTAGCACCTATACCTACAGTTTGGATGGTACTACGTTCCAAATCAGTAATATTTTCACAGGCTTGATGTCTGGCACACATAGTATTACCGTAAAAGATAACAATAATTGTACAAGTCAATGCGAGGCAATTATTACGGCTCCAAATGCCCCAACTTGTCAAATCAATGATGTCCTAAATATTGCTTGTAATGGAGACAATACAGGTAGTTTTACCGTAGTCGGTATCGGCGGCGGTGGTACCTACCAATATAGTATCAATACTACAGATTGGTTGACTTCTGGTACATTTACAGGTTTGGCAGCAGGTACGCATATCGTGTACACTAGAAACCTTGATAATATATTATGTATTGCTACTTGTTCCGTTACCCTTACAGAACCTGCGGCATTGGACTGTGCTTTAACAGCCAATAATGGCACTTGTAATGGGGGGGCAGATGGCAATATTACGGTTACAACTGTAGGTGGCGTAGAAGCTTATGAATACAGCATAGATGGTGGCACAACTTGGCAATTGATTCCTGTCTTTGACGACCTCACGGCAGGAACGTACACGATCACTACTAGAGATTTCAACGGTTGTACAATTGATTGTTCCACTACCCTATCAGAACCTACTCCCGTAGCTTGTTCTTTAACAAAAACAGACCCTATTTGTAATGGTGGTTTCGGAAATATTATCGTACTCGGTACAGGTGGCACTGCCCCTTACGAATATAGTTTAAATGGCGGCACTTGGCAGCCTGGCAACTTATTTGAAACGATTCCTGCTGGCAATTATATTGTCAATGTAAGAGATAAAAATGCTTGTTTAAGCTTCTGTACAACAACCCTTATAGAACCAACAGCAGTTACTTGTTTTACAACCGCTACGGATGTAGTGAATTGTACCGTACCTGATGGAACAATTACAACAACCGCCTTAGGCGGCAATGGTAATTATGAATTCAGTTTAAATGGTACGGCTTTCCAAAACAGCGGTAATTACACTGGCTTAATGGCTGGTACGCATGTAATCATTGTCAAAGATGATTTGGGCTGTATGGGAGAGTGCCAAGCGATTATTAAAGCACCAAATGCACCAAGCACTTGCGAATTCAGCGATGTGGTGAATATTGATTGTCATGGAGCAAATACAGGTAGCTTTACGGTATTAGGTGCAGGAGGAATTGGCACTTATGAATATAGTTTAGATAATATCACTTACCAAGCTTCTGGTACATTCACAGACCTAGCAGCAGGTACGCATATCGTTTTCACTAGAAATACAGGCAACTCTGAATGTGTTACAATTTGCAGTATTAATTTGACAGAACCTGAAATATTAGGCTGTACAATTACCACCAACGATTTATCGTGCAATGGTAGCAATGATGGCAATATTACCGTCAGTGCAACAGGTGGCTATTGGTCGTATGAATTTAGCATGGATAGTGGTACGACTTGGCAGTCAACGCCTGTTTTTGATAATTTGGCGGCTGGCACTTATGACATTACTACTAGAGATGCCAATGGCTGTACCCACGTATGTTCTGCTACGATTACAGAACCTGTTGCATTAGTTTGTAGCTTGACCAAAACAGAGCCTTTATGTAACGGTGGTTTTGGTGATCTTACTGTAACAAGCACAGGCGGTGTCGCCCCTTATGAATATAACTTAAATGGATTGACTTGGCAGCCCGGTAGTTTCTTTGTCAATGTACCTGCTGGTCTTCACACCGTAAATGTTAGAGATCAAAATGGCTGTTTAAGTACTTGTACAATTACTATAAATGAACCTGCACCTTTAGCTTGTACTACAACGGCTACCGATGTAACGGATTGCACGATTGCGGATGGTACGATTACAATTGCGACTACAGGTGGAACAAGTACTTATACCTATAGTTTAGATGGCGTAACTTTCCAAGCGAGCAATATGTTCACTGGTTTATTAGCAGGAACTTACGTTGTGACTACTAAAGATAATAACAACTGTACAAGCCAATGCGACGCAACAATTACCGCACCTGATGCGCCTACTTGTGACATTAGCAATGTGGTCAATATTGATTGCAATGGCAATAGCACAGGTAGCTTCACGGTAACAGGTACTGGCGGAAGTGGCACTTATGAATACAGCATCAATAATACGACTTGGCAAGCTGCTGGTACTTTCACAGACCTTGCAGCTGGTACACATACTGTGTACACTAGAAATTCTGCGAACATTCTTTGTATAGCGATTTGCTCAGTCAATTTAACAGAACCACCTGCCCTTGATTGCGCCCTAAGCACTAGTACTATTTCTTGTAATGGCGCAGCAGATGGCAACATTACGGTCACGACTATTGGTGGCGTAGAAGCTTACGAATATAGCAAGGATGGCGGCACCACTTGGCAAATTATTCCTGTCTTTAATAATTTAACAGCAGGAACGTATACGATTACGACACGGGATGTCAATGGCTGTACAATTGATTGTACCGCTACCCTATCAGAACCTGCGGTAGTCGCTTGTTCTTTAGCCAAAACAGACCCTATTTGCAATGCTGGCTTTGGTGACATCACCGCAACAGGAACAGGTGGCACCGCCCCTTATGAATACAGTCTAAATGGAGGTAATTGGCAGCCTGGCAATTTATTTGTCACGCTTACTGCTGGTGCCTACACGCTCACTATTAGAGATGCAAATGGGTGTTTGAGTACTTGTACAACTACGCTTATTGAACCGAGTGCAGTCACTTGTACAACGACCGCTACGGATGTAGTAAGCTGCACCGTGCCTGATGGAACGATTAGCACAATCACGCTAGGTGGCAATGGCAATTACGAG
>JAYJMJ010149144.1:0-17318 GCA_036873875.1 Laminaria ephemera
GGCCATGAGAAAACAGCCTCCCGCCGGACTCGGTCCAGTTACGGTCCACCCTACCCATTCGGGCGTTGGTCCTCGGACGTTTTGTTTCTGAACGACGAGGCTCCTTAACCCAAAATCGTCGGAATTTCATTCTTTTTTTTGCAATAATTTTCATTGCATACTGTACCTAGCTAGGTAATTTGATTGTTCATCGGGTAGTGCTTTTATTTTTCCCAAGCCAGTTTTGGGGGGGGAGGATAGAGCTCCTCAAGTAAGGAGCCCCAGAAAACAGAATGGTGCACCGATGCACCGTAGCAGGCGTCCAAGGTTGAAATTGACGGCACACGACCTGCACAAAGTTTTGTGCAGGCCGCTCTTCCACATAGGGCGAGCCTGACGGCTGAGGCTTGTGCTTTTAGGCAGTCCGAAAGGGATGCCTAGTTTTTAGCGCGCTGTAGTAATAAATACTGGTACCAGATATATTTTGAATGTTTGAGCTGTTGGTTAATTTGTACAGAAATCTTACCCCGTTTTTTTGTGTTTTTTGTTTTTTTTTATCCTCCGGCGGATGGGGAAAAATAAAGCTTAAGCTCACCGCACTTTCACGTATTTTCATACATGTCGTGTGTCAATTTAACTCAAATTCATTGCCAATCCAGCGTCGGCTGGCGTATCCTTCAGTTGCCGTGGCAACGGGTTAATAGTGTATAAACGTTCCCAGGGAGTAGAAGAAGATCTGCAATTCGATCGCTTTCCCTTTTTGTGACTGCTGCGCGTGTGTTTCATCGGGTGCTTCTCTTTGTAACCTTTTAAGGTGTAACCCGAGAGACTACCTAGAGGAGGTCATGTTTAACGCACACGTGGGGAAGAGTGTGTACGTGATGCAGCTGCAAAGGTGGTTCAGCGTATTCGGCAGAGAGAACTTCAAGGTGAGCGTTGGTAGTGGTGTTCGTCATGGACACATGCTACCATAGAAGTGCCACATTTCGTTTCTCGGGCTCCTCGGGCTCCTCGGGCTCCTCACTTGAGGAGCTCTAAACCTCGCCAAAAAAATGATTTTGAGAAGAATGAAAGAGCAACTCGATGAACAATCTCTCGTGGTCTTAGGTATACAAGAAAAAAAAATCACATTGCAGAAAAAACAACGACATTCCGACGATTCTGGGTTAAGGAGCCCCGTCATCCAGAAACAAAAAAGGTGCCGAAAAGTGCTACCTCTATCGTACTATTAGTAGCACGCGTCCGATGTGTGCAATGTTTCTTTTGGAGGTGGTTTGTGTTGTTTGCTTGTGTTAGTGGTGGCGGTGGTGGTGATGTGTTGGTGTGACCATACCTGGGAATGGTGAGCTCTGGTGCTTTTGGTGGTTTGTGGTGGTGGTGGTGGTGAGCGTTGGTATTGGTGGTGAGCGTTGGTGTTTGTTGATGATAGTGGTGGTGGTGGTAGGCGTCTTTGATATTGGGGGCTGGTGGGTGGTGTTTCTTGATGTTTGTGCTGCCGCTGCTGGTGGTGGTGGTGGTGGTGGTGATGGCCGTGGTTGTGTTGTTACGATCATAAATGAGCCCTATGTAGGAGCCAAGGGTGCTGGTGGTGGTGGTGGTGGTTGGGTGTGTTGTTGATGTTTGTAGTGGTTCTGCTGATGGTGGTGGTACGGTGTGTGTGTTATGATCCCACACGAGCCTTGCAATGACATACCGGTACCTTTTTTCGTCCAGGGGGTTTTCGCAGAAGACATGGCGGAAGACCCCCTTAACACGCTGACGGAGGTGTTGATACCCTCTCGTGCGACGGAAAGCCGCATGCTACGGGGTATCGGTGCACTATTTTGTTTTCTGAGGGTCCTTACTTGAGGAGCTCTATCCTCCTCCCCAAAACTGACTTGGGGAAAAAAGAAAAGTACTACCCGATGAACAATCAAATGACCTAGGTGTGCACAATGAAAATTATCGCAAAAAAAGAATGAAATTCCGACGATTTTTGGGTTAAGGAGCGTCGTGGTTCTGAAAACGTCTCAGGCAAGAAGTGCAACCTCGATGGTAGCACGTGTCGAAACTGGCCCCCGTATCATACCGTACTGGTAGCATGCATCGCTGAAAAACGCCTGCTACGATATAGAGGTATCACGGGGGACCATAGTAATCAGGACCAAATATGGTAGTAAAAAAAGTGGAATATATAGGTTTTTGTGTCTATCGTAGGTCCTGATTACTATGGTTACTATGGTCCCCTCCGTAATAGCACTTTTGGGTTGAGTAATGTTTCTGAAATGACGGGGCTCCTTAACCCAAAATCGTCGGAATGTCATATTCTTGTTTTGCAATCTGAAAAATTTTGTTGTACCTCGACCATGGGTTTTGGTCATCGGGTTGTACTTTTAGTTTATACTCCAACACAAGCTTTTGGGTGAGGGGTATAGAGCTCCTCAAGTGATGAAGTAACCTCAGAAAAAAAAAATGGTGAACCTTTCCCGTAGCATTTGTCAATGAGGATCTGATACATACGGTGTGTTACCTTTCAGCGACCTACCAGTACCTATTACGGGGGAACATAGTAATTAGGACCAAATAAGGTTACTAAAAACAGTGGAATATATAGGTCTTTGTGTACATCGTGGGTCCTCATTACTATGTATGGTCCTCCGTAATAACATAATCTCATGCTACGATAGAGGTGCACCGTTTTTTTTCTGAGGGTTATTACTTGAGGAGCTCTGAACCTCACCCGCAAACTGATTTTGACTAAACCGAAAGTGCAACTCGCTGAACAAACCCGTGGCTTAGGTATACAAAAAAAATCAGATTGCAAAAAAAGGACGAAATTCCGACGATTTTGGGTTAAGGAGCGCCGTCATTCAGAAACAAAAAATCCAGAAAGTGCTACCTCTATCGTAGCACACGTCAATAGTACCTTTCTTGACCCCTACTACGGTAGAGATGCACTGTTTTTTTTCTGAGGCTCCTCACTTGAGGAGCTCTATATCTCTCTCCCAAAAACTGATTTGGGGGAAAAGATATAAGCGCCACCCAATGAACGATCTCATGGCCTACTGTAGGTATACAACGAACGTTATTGCAAAAAAAAAAGAACGAAATTCCGACGATTTTGGGTT
The DNA here is from genome assembly GCA_036873875.1 of Laminaria ephemera. Taxonomy (NCBI): domain Eukaryota; class Phaeophyceae; order Laminariales; family Laminariaceae; genus Laminaria; species Laminaria ephemera. The sequence goes on from JAYJMJ010149144.1 coordinate 3,087, forward strand.
GAGGAGCGCCGTCATTGTCATTCACAAATCGTTTCTGCGAAAAAGTGATACCTTTCTTACCAGTACTTTTCTTACCAGTACTTTTCTTACCAGTACTTTTCTTACCAGTACCTTTCTTTGTCCAGGTTATGTTCACAGAAAACATGGCGAAAGGCCCCAACACTACAGGTAGTATCTACGATACCTCTTCCGAAGTAGTATGTTGTACAATACCAGGTATTGTATACCACGGGTACCTTTCTTCAACTCTTGCAACGATAAAGGTAGCACTTTCCGGCTTTTTTGTTTCTCAATGGCGGGTGCTCCTTAACCCAAAATTGTCGGCATGCCGTTCTTGTTTTGCAATATTATGACTTTTTCGTATACCTAGGCCATAGGTTTGTTCATCGGGTTGCACTTTCGTTCTTCTGAAAATCATTTTTTGGGTGACGTTTAGAGCTCCTCAAGTGAGGAGCCTCAGAAACAATGATATCATTCACCTCTATCGTACTATCAGTAGCATGTATGTGTCCTTACAACGATATACCGGTATTGTGCCTTTTTTTTGTACAGGTGGTGTTCACAGAAGACATGGCGGAGGACCCCTTAAAACTACAGTGTATATAAAACGAAGTACTGGTAGTATATTGCACAGAATTATATGCCATGGGTACCTTTTTTTTGTTTCAACGACAAACCGGTACCTTTTTTTGTCCAGGTGGTGTTCACAGAAGATATGGCGGAAGACCCCCTTAACACTTTGGCGGGGGTGTTGAACTTCATGGGACTGGACATGATCGACACGGAGGGGCACAAGGTGCAGTCCAGGGTATTAACCAGAAGTTAGCGTTACAGTATATTTTAGTTATATTTATAGCAAACATATGGTTGTTCCATTTGCCATCTGGCAAGGTGTAGCGCTTGTTCCAATCGTAGAATCAACATACAAAGGAAATGCAGAATCCAGCGAGATATTGTAGAGACTCCCTGCCCGAGCGAAAAAGGTGTTGTTGTTTGATGCTCTTTGCTTGGTGCCCTTGTGATGTTTGAACTTTCTTTTAAGCGTTTTGTTTTATGCGCTGACTGTTTTGCACTTTTTGGCCTGTTAAGGCTTGCGGAGCGTGGAGGGAGTGCACATTGTGTTCTGCTGTTTGTTTCATGCGTTTGTGATTTGGCGCTTTTTCTATTACAGGGCTTGAGGAGCTTGGAGGAGTGGGAGGACATCGTGGGCGCTCGGTACAACACGGCCGACAGAGCAAAGAAGGAGAAGCTCGATTCGCAGGTACTTGACCCTCTCCGATCGACCCGAACTACCCCCTGTCCCGTCACACACCATGCCACTCCCCCCTTCTCTCCCTCCCTCCCTCCCTCCCTCCCTCCCTCCCTCCCCATCATCCCTATACAACCGTTTAACCCTATACGTGTAGTATATTGAAGCCAAGCAAATCTCCGGGAAACGTTTTCTAATGTTATAGACTATGCTTATAGTGGTATTGGCAGGGGGGCACGACAAAAACTGAAAAAGGCACCACACTCCTAGAAAGATCGAAACGAAAAACAAACCGGAGGGTTTTGATTTCTGTACGACTCGAGAAAATGACATATTTTTTCTTGATTAGTTTTTAAATGGTTGCAGTATACCCCCCCCCTGTCTAGCCCTCGGAAAAAGCAGTGTGGTGTCCGATTTTGTTTTGTATCATGAAGTCCCCCTGGTATTGGTCTCAAATTCCCCAGCAATACCCATCACAAAAATGTACCAGGGTATTGATCAAGGCCGGACACGCTGTGGTTTATGTTCCCGTTACGTTTCTCGAAAAAATTGGAATCGCAGGTGACCCCTGAAGTGGTTCAATCGATGCGAGAGTCCATCGGTCTTTACAACAAGGCCCTCCAATACTGTACCCCGATTGCAACTCTATGATATACCATGATACTGTACAGACACACGCTACGATAGAGGTGAACCAGTTTTTTTCTGAACCTCTCCTCACTTGAGGAGCTCTGAACCTCACCCAAAAAATGATTTTGATCAAAAACTGAAAGTGCAACCCGGCGACGAAACCCATGGCCTCGTACTAGGTATAAAAAATATTCTGATTGCAAAACAAGAATGGCATTCCGACGATTTTGGGTTAAGGAGCCCCGTCATTCAGAAACAAAAAAGCCGATAAGTGCTACCTGTATCGTTACACCGTCTCCTAAAAAGTGACTAGTACATCGTCTCCCTCAAATATGGACATTAATTTAATTGTATCACCCCCGCATTCGCCACCATTCGCCATCATCGACACGTGCTACGATCGAGCGATAGAGGTAGCGCTTTTCGGCGTTTTTGTTTCTGAATGACGGGGCTCCTTAACCCGAATTCGTCGAGATGTCGTCCTTGTTTCGCAAAAAAAAAAAAAATGTACACCTAGGCCATGGGTTTGTTCATCCGGTTGCACTTTCAGCTCACTCAAAATTAGTTTTTGGGTGAGGTTCAGAGCTCCTCAAGTGAGGAGCCTCAGAAAAAAACTGATATAATTGACCTCTATCGTACTATTAGTACTATTAGTACTATTAGTACTATTAGTGGCACTTTTTGCCTCAGACATTTTCTGAAACGACGACGCTCCTTAACCCAAAATCGTCGGAATTTCATTTTTTTTGTTTTGCAAATAATTTTCATTGCATATACCCTAGGGTCAATTTGATTGTCCATCGGGGGCAGCACTTCTGTTTTTCCCCCAAGTCAGTTTTGGGGAGGAGGATAGAGCTCCTCAAGTAAGGAGCCTCACAAAACGAAATTAAGCACCTCTACCGTTGTAGCATGCGTCTTTCCGTCTGACGTGGCGTTACGTGATGTTTCTGTTTGTTCTGATTGTTGTAATCGCAGATAACCCCTGAGGTGGTGCAATCGATGCGAGAGTTCTTCGGGCCTTACAACAAGGCCCTCCAAGACTTGCTGGGGAGGAAACTTCCAGCTACCTGGCACGTCGCAAGCTGATGACGGACGCTAAATGCAGGACGGGTTTGCAAACAAGACTCTGCACGCCCTTGAGTACCACAGCCACCTGGCACGTCGCAAGCTGACGGGCAGCGCGAATTGCACGCCGGGTATGCAAATAAAACCCTGCACACCTTTTATTTTTAGTCTATGTGCTGGGGAGAAAACTTCCAGCCACCTGACATGTCGCTGGTTGACCACCTTGCCAGTGTGAGTGACAGCGTGTTCGACATTTCACACGTCGGGCGGGATTACGGACAGATCCATACAGACCCCTGACATATATGGTCGGTATGATCTCGGGCATGTTTGCCCTGTGGGATCTGATTTGCCTGGGCACATGTGTGCTGGGTGCGATTTGTGTGATACAGCTCTTGCAAAGCATCCCATCATGGCACATATAGGAGATAGATGATCTAGATCGTGATCTGTCGGATGTGTTGAACCTATTCATCGACGAGTTGGCGGCGTGTTGAAACGGTAAGTCTATGTAGCGCTAGCGTGTTGACTCTGTTAGTAGAGTATTGTCAACCTGTTGGACGTTTGCATCTACGTCTTGGCAGCGTCTTTTCAGTGTGTTGAGCGGCAGTGTATTACCAACGCCTATTGACATAACATGTTGTCAGTGTGTTGATCAGCTTATCGTCAACATGTTGAAGATTTGAATCAAACGGCAACCAAGGTGTTAATCAGCGTATTGTTAACATACCAGTACGTGATGAGCTTTTTCATCTACGTCTTAGAAGGAAGTTGTCAACGTGTTGAGATATGCATCCACGTCTTGTCAGCGTGTTGTAATTGTGTTGAGCAGCAGTATCTTACCGACATCTATTGGAAACATATGCTGTCGGTCTGTTGGCCAAGTTATCGCCAACGGGTTGAAGATTTGCCTCAACAGGTATTCAAGGTGTTGGTGGGCATGTGGTCCACGTGTCGAATGTTTTCATCTCGTACATCCATTGGACAAACCTGTTGTCAAGTGTTTTAAGCAGCAGTATCTAACCAACGCCTATTGGCAGCGTGTTGTAAACGTATCGGCCGGAGCATTGTCAGTGCGTTGAACAGCCGAATAACCGGATCGACAGTAGAGTGTGTTGGTCGGCGTATCGCCAACGTGATGAAGATTTGAATCAGCGTGTCGCCCTGGTGTTGGTCAGTCATCCGTGCTACGGCACGGGTTGCACTTTGGAGGCCAACTATTTATGAATGCCGGGGCCGTTGTATACCTAGGGCATGGGATTGTTCATCGGGTGGCACTTTTATTTCTCTCGAAAAGCAGTTTTTTGGGTGACGTATAGACCTCCTCAAGTAAGGAGCCTCAAAAACAAAAACGGTGCGCCTCGACCGTAGCATGCACCGGGTTGAACTCAGGACCTGCCCAAAATCGGTGGGATCCGATTCGGAAAAACTGTGATTTTGTGGAATCGGATTGTTGACCGATTGGCTAATTCAAACTTTTCAACCGATTGGCGGGTTCACATTTTCAACACAACCGATTGGCTGATTATTCGGACATTTGTATCCGACTGGATGATTCGGATATTTTTATCCGATTGACGGGGTCCATATTTTCAACACCGATTGGCTAATTATTCGGACATTTGTATCCGACTGGATGATTCGGATATTTTTATCCGATTGACGGGGTCCATATTTTCAGCGGTTTGACGGATTCTGCTGTTAGATCGGGAAGTAGGCACAGGATCGAGGTACTTAGATTATTCTATGTGCATCGATTTCCTCTACGTTTTTTTTATATTTGTGGTTCCCCTTGGCTTTCTTCTTTCTGGGGATGTTTGTGAGGTAATCGATGCTGAAGCTCATGCTACACAGCGTCGGATGGCGAAGATAAGAATAGTGTACAGTAGTACAGAAGGGGGTTAAGACATCGTTTAGTTTTCGGGTTTCCCTTGGCTGCATTATGTTTGGGGGTGATCGGTGTGTAAGTTAATGCTGCACAATTGTCGGATGGTAAATATAATAATTATTGTTACAGTAGTACACATTACGTACGAGTACCTGTTAGTTGTGGATAATGAGTTTCGTTCGACACAGGCCACGGTAGAGATGCACGATTTCGTGTCTGAGGCTTATCACTTGAGGAGCTCTATACTCCACACAAAAAAAAATGATTTCGAGAAAATTAAAAGTGCCAGCCGGTGAACAATTGCATGGCCTAGGTATACAACCAAACACATTTCCCAAAAAAAAAGAATGAAACTACGACGATTTTGGGTTAAGGAGCCCCGTCATTCACAAGATACAGGTTCAAGTAAAAAAGTGGTACATGCTACGGTAGTATCGGTGCACCGTTTTTTTTTCTGAGGCTCGATACTTGAGGAGCTCTATCCTCCTCCCCAAAACTGACTTGGGGGAAAAACAGAAGTGCTGCCCCCGATGAACAATCAAATGACCTAGTAGGTATCCAGTGAAAATTATCGCAAAAAAAAGAATGAAATTCCGACTATTTTTGGGTTAAGGAGCCTCGTCGTTCAGAAAACGTCTCAAGCGAAAAGTGCTACCTGTATCGTAGTACTGTGCCTCTTTTTGGCTCAAACGTTTCTGACAGATCGGGATCCTCAATTGAGGGACTGCCCACAATCACTGGGATGCCGTTTGCGTTCTACAACAGATTTACGTTGTATACCTAGGCCAAGGGATTGTTCATCGGGTTGCACTTTTGAGGTTTTCTCCAGAGTCTTGTCTTTCGGGGGGAATAGAGCTCCCCAAGTAAGGAGCCTCAGAAAACAAAATGGTGCACCTCTATGCATCTACATCTAGGCCATGCAGCATGGGGTTGTTCATCGGGTTGCAGTTTCATTTTTTATCGAAAGTCAGATTTTTAGCGAAATATAGAGCTCCTCAAGTGAGGAGCTTCAGAAAAAAAAGATGCGCCCCCGTACCATGTGCGTCTTCTGCAGTGGTCATGGGGTGATGTACGTCAAAGCTCGTGCTGTTGGGCTGCACTTTGACTATGGAGTGGGAAACAGGACATAGATGACGGGTCGGAAGCGGGTACAGAATGGAGGTATTCTACATGAATAGGTTTTCCATCTTTGTTTTATTCTTTGCTTTCCCTTTGTTTTCTTCTAGTTTCTGGGAACGTTTATGAGGGATCGGCATCGAAGCTCATGCCGCACATTGATTATGGAATGGAAAAAATAATGAAGTATGCGGAGTAGATCGATGATAGGTCGGAAATGGGTAAAGAATAGAGGTATTCTACATGAATAGGTTTCCCATCTTTGTTTTATTATGTGGTTTCTCTTGGTGTTCTTCTAGTTTCTGGGAACGTTTATGAGGGATCGACATCGAAGTTCATGCTGCACATTGATTATAGAAAGGAAAAAAAAAGTATGCGGAGTAGATCGATGATAGGTCGGAAGTGGGTACAGAATGGAGGTATTCTACATGAATAGGTTTCCCATCTTTGTTTTATTCTGCGGTTTCTCTTGGTTTTCTTCTAGTTTCTGGGAACGTTTATGAGGGATCGACATTGAAGCTCATGCTGCACATTAAATATGGAATGGATTACATAATGAAGTAAGCGGAGTAGATCGATGATAGGTCGGAAGCGGGTACAGAATGGAGGTATCCTACATGAACAGGTTTCCTGTCTTTGGTTTATTTTTTGTTTTCCCTTCGTTGTCTTCTTTCTTGGGGATGTTTATGGAGGATCGACGTTGAACCTCATGCTGCACGTTGAATATGGAACGGGAAACATTATACAACAATAACGAAGTATGCGGAATAGATCGACGATAGGTCGGAAGTGGGTGCAAAATGGATGTAAATAACCTACGTGCATAGGTTTCCTGCTTCTCCTTTTTGGTTTCCCTTAGTTTGTTTCTTTCTGGTAATGTTTAGGAGGGATCGACGTGGAAGCTCATGCTACATGTTGATGATGTAGGATGGTAAGCAAGATAAATTATTGTTGTACTTCGTAGGAGGCTTTTTTGTTTTTCGTTATTGTTGTACTTCGTAGGAGGCTTTTTTTGTTTTTATTTTTGTTGTACTTGGTAGGAAGAGTTTTTGTTTTTTGTGCGTCAAATCGGTTTTGATTGGTATATAATGCGTTAGGGCTTTGTGTGTTCTCCATGTTTTTTGTTTCCTTCGTCACGTTTTTTGTGACTTTCACGCCGCATAGTGTCGGATGGAAAACACAATGATAAAATGATCATATCAGTTTCCCTTGGTTTTCTTCTGCTTTCTGGAAATGTCTACGAGTGATAAAACGTTGAAGGTCGTGGTGCACATGATCTCAGACAGACGCATGCATCGATAGAGGCGCACCATTTTTTTCTGAGGCCACTCACTTAAGGAGCTCTGTTTTTCATCCACAAACCAATTTTGAGTAAAATGAAAGCGCAACACCCGATGAGCAAACCCATGGCCTACGTACACAAAAAAAAACAGATTGAAAAACAAGAACGGCATTCCGACGATTTTGGGTTAAGGAGCCCCGTCATTCAGAAAAAAAAAAGCCGAAAAGTGCTACCTCCATCGTAGCACGCGTCATTATCTCACAAACCCAGCAGCAGTAGCGTTTCACGCGACAAGCCTTCCAAGCTCTCCCATTTTTTCTTGGCGGCGTTGAAATACCCCTTCCACGCATGCTACGGTTGAAGTGCACCATTGTTTTTCTGGGGCTCCTCATTTGAGAAGCTCTATGCCTCACCCAAAAAAATGATTCGGAGAAAATTAAAAGTGCTACCCGATGAACACCTCCTCCATCGCCTAGGTATACAACGAAACACATTTAAAACAAAAATAATGAAATTCCGACGACTTTGGGTTAAGGAGCCCCGTCAAATTCAGAAAACGGTTCAGCCAGAAAGTGCTATTAATACCTCTATTTTTTTTCACGCATCCTTCATCTCTCCCTCTCAAGCCTGTTGGTTATATTTTTCTTCCGTCGGGGTGCTTTCATGTTTCATAGCTTTTTGTGTGACCACAGGCTAGGTTTCCCGGAAATGAACTGATGTGAGAACGTGAGAACATCATCATCATCAGTATTATTTTTATTCCCTTTGCCATCTGACTTTTTTTCTTTTTTTTGGTCATCCCATCTATTGTCTTCGCACTTTTTCTTTCTCCTTCTCCCTCCCTAATCGTAACTCAGATCCGGGGCCACTTAGCAGGTTCTTCTTCCCCCTCCCCACTACGGTACGCGCCTTCGTTTTTATCGCGAGAAGAATCCAGCACTTTCTTCCCTCTCGTCGACTCGCGTCGAATTGTGTAGCTCTTGTTCCACTCATACTATCAACACACAAAGGAAATCCAGAGTCCAATGACTGAAGACAAGAAATATGTTACCAATCCGCCCTCAATAGACGTGCTACGAGAGAGACACATGCTACTATTAGTACGATAGAGGTGCACCATTTAGTTTCTTCTTATCCTCACTTGAGGAGCTCTAAACCTCACCCAAAAGCTGATTTTGAGAAGAATGAAAGTGCAACCCGATGAACAAACCTATGACCTAGGTATACAAAAACAATCATATCGCAAAACAAGAATGACATTCCGACGATTTTGGGTTAAGGAACCCCGTCATTCAGAAACAAAAAAGCCGAAAAGTGCTGGTACCTCTATCGTAGCACGCGTCTAGAGGTACCAGGTAGTACGTTTTGGCTGAAACTTTTCCTGAATGACGGGGCTCCTTGGGATAAGTTTCGTTGTATACCTAGGCCATGGGCTTGTTCATCGGGTAGCGCTTTTCTTTTTCTCAGTAACAGTTTTTGGGTGAAGTATAGAACTCCTCAAGTGAGGAGCTTCAGAAACCAAAGGGTGCGCATCTACCGTACTATTAGTAAGATGTGTCTGTCAATACATACAGCAGTAGTACAAGCCAAAAATAGAGCAATGATGTGCACCCCCTTATAATATCAATACACTCGTGCTACGATAGAGCGATAGAGGTAGCACTCCATGGCACTTTTGTTTCTGAATGACGGGGCTCCTTAACCCAAAATCGTCGCTATCTCATTCTTGCTTTGCGATATGAATTGTTTGTATACCTAGGTCATAGGTTTGTTCATCGGGTTGCGCTTTCATTCTTCTCAAAATCATTTTTTGGGTGAGGTTTAGAGCTCCTCAGGTGAGGAGCCCGAGAAACTAAATGGTGCACCTCTCTCGTAGCTTGCGTCAATAACTCGATCAAGTCCTAACCAACGCTTCACCTATCATAGTCATCTACACACCCAACAAAGCCTCTAGCGATGGCGAACGCTTCACCAGGTATGGTAGTGAGTGGCCTGTGGGTTGTGGCCTGTAACGGTGCATGAGGCTGCTGCTTCTGCCGTCCGGCGAATGGCCGCAAACCCTCAATCCTTCGCCAATTATGCCGCGTTGTTTTTTTATGTTACCGTTGCCACTGCTGTTGTTGCTGCTTCTGCCCCTGCCGCCGTTTGCAGCGCTGTTGTTCCGAACCGCCAGAGCGTGCTGCAGGCTCTCGAGCAACCGTTTTCTTGCCCTGGCACACAGGCCCTTCCTGGGAGGCCTGCACACAAACACACAACACACAACACCATGGGGATTGGTGCTCGTTGAAGCTCCAGACTCCTGGTCATGGAAAACATGTCGATCAAAACTGACGATTACGATGTATGATAGCCTGGGCTGCCGAGGAAGATGCGTGTGCTTCCGAACCACAATGCAAGGAGCTGCAGTACCACACGCGCGCAACACGGTGATAGATCGCAACATGGTGATAAATCGTGCTGCTAGAGACACATGCTACCCGGCAGAGTTGCATCCTTTGTTTTCTGAAGCTCCTCACTTGAGGAGCTCTATAAACCTCCCAAAAACTGGTGTGGGGAAAAATAAAAGCGCTACCCGACGAACAATCCCATGGCCCAGGTATACAACGAAACTTATTCCGAAAGCAAGAGCGAAATTCCGACGATTTTGGGTTAAGGAGCCCCGTCATTCAGAAACATTACTCAACCAAAAAGGGCTGTCTCCATCGTACCACACGTCCAGACGCCATTTTCCTATTATAGTCGCTTGATAAGATCACAACAGTCGTTTTTCTAGTCACTCAACATGGGCCCCCACATGCCTCATATCTGAGATATGATGACCCGCGGTCAGATAGATTCAGTTTTCGAATGGAACTATTTCTCGATAGCGAGCCCACGGTACCTGCAATGTTATGGTATGTCTACGGCGCATGGTATAGGGTGGGAGTGGTATCGGGAGCGTGGCAGTGGTGATATCGTGTGGTGTTCGCGTGAGGAATTGCGGCGCGATACCGAGAGCTGGGGTCGCTCTACTTGGTAACCTGCTGCGAGATAGATCCAGTTATCCAACGGAACTAATTCTCGTTCGCGAGCTGACGGTAAAAGCTGGAGTGGTGACCGGTGCTGTACTCTTAGTGGGTGCCGTACTCGTAGTGATGTGGTATGTGGCGCACGGTATCGGGGGGGAGGTGGCATCGTGTGGTCGTGTGGTGTTCGGTCGCGTGCTACGATAGAGGGAGCACTTTTCGGCGTTTTTTGTTTCTGAATGACGGGGCTCCTTAACCCAAAATCGTCGGAATCCCATTCTTGTTTTGCAATCTGTATTTTTTGTACACCTAGGCCATAGGTTTGTTCATATGGTTGCACTTTCATTCTTCTCAACAAAAAAACAAATTGGGTGACGTTTAGGGCTCCTTAAGTGAGGAGCCTGAGAAAACAAATGGTGCACTTCTATCATAGTGTTATGGTATTACCTTGGAGAGGACGGCAATTACCTGTGTCACCGAGTAATTGGGACGTTTTGGCATATTTAGGAAGGCGTTTCGTGTAGAAAGATGAAACAGCAGATGGAAACCTTCCACCTGGTCCAGTCTTCCACCGGCTGGTGATCTCACTAAAGCTGCTCTTCTTCTGTCTCTAAGCAACGAACACACGTGAGTAACCTCGAGTACCCACGGCATAGGCTAACCTGCATGGAGGTAGTCTGTCCCCTCTACCTGATATCGTTATAAAGTGGCGTCGTGGCTTCGGATTAAATTATAAGCTATTCTGTGGACTTTACTCAACGTGTTCTTTTTTTTGTCGTTTGCTTTCGAGTACATAGACCTTGCTTTCCCTTTGACGAGTTGAGCCCGCGAGCAGCTAGCCTACCGAGCTGCTCACCACAAACCGATGGAGACTCAGGAGGAGGGACCAGCCTCCTCCGACGTCGGTGACCATGCAAATGCGGCCCAGGCCTCGCTGATGGCACCTACGGGCTCCGGATCAACGAAGCTCCACGGGGCGCAAGGACAACTTGCCAGAATCCAACCGATCAACCTGGCATTTTGGCTCCCTGGGACCGCGCGGGTTCAGTCGTGCAGCAAAAGGTCTCCGCACCTCAGGCTTCAGCCAGAGAGCAGCCTGCCTACGCGCCTCTAGCTTCGACTAGAGAGCTGCCTACCTTCACGCCTCTAGGTTTGCCTACGTAGAGGGCAGCGAGGCTCTGCGCCTCGGGGCTTACCCCGAGAGCTGCGGGCCAGGTCACTAGATGCTGAGCATAGCTCTCGCACGGTGGCTCATCGTTCTTCGGAGGGGTGGATGCCTGCCCAAGGCTTTTCTGACGAGAGCTTTTCGCCGTTGGCTTCGGGACACCGTAGCTCTGCCAACGACACCGCAGCAGCATTGACTCCTCGCTCACCCCGAGGTAGCCCTGACCAGACTCGACCACCCTCGCTCTCCCGCCTCAGCATGGAGTGCACCTCGCCTGACGAACGCGGGGCGACCGACGATTTTTTGGGGGGGAACGATATTTCCCCCCACCACGCAAGGAAGACGGACCTGCGGACTTTAAACTAGGGGGTGCTTTTTATGCTGCTTTCAATGAGGAAAATGCCGTTGACGCCCATGTTTTTCGTGCTGCTTTTAATGAAGCAACAGACGTTGGTGCAATATCACTTGCTGTTAGTAAGAGACCGCTTTGCCCGCCATTTGTGCGTCGGCTACGCCTTCTGGCTCGACAGGTTCAGAACACTGTTGTACACACCCCTACAGCTCCCATTGTGGTACGAACTCCAGCTACAGCTCTCACTGCTGCGCACACCCCTATTATAGCTTCTATTGATACACAGGCCCCTGTTGATGGTCTTGCTTTTCCTTCCGCTTTTAATGCCCCTGCTGGCTGTTAGTAGGAGACCATCTTGCCCGCCATCTGCACGAGGGGCGCGCCTTTTGGCTCGCCAGGCTAAACTCACTGCTGTACACACCAACACCCCTGCTATAGTTCCTGATGCTACACAGGCTCCTGCGATTGCGTTCACGCTTCCCCAAACTACTGCTCCAGCCCTTCCAGCTGCCTATCCTTCTCCTAGTGTCGCGGCCAAAAAAATCCCTTCTCACCTAGTAGTGCTGGAGGTGCGCATATGAATTTCGGCCTCGTTCTGCTCCTTCCCCTTCGTTGTTCGCAACCTACACAGATATGGAAGACGCCGGCCACCTGTCTCCCACCAAAGGGACCTGCGATTACGGTGGTACGTCGGCCTGTACCCGACGCTCTAGCCCGGCCTCGGACAACTGCTCCCCTTCGGGAAAGCTGGCCTTTCTGCCGGAAACTCCCCCTCCCCTCCAAGACGAGCTCGCCTTGGAGCCTCTAACCTCAGAAGATGCCCGGCTGGAGAAGGAGGAACTGGAGAAGGAAGAGAACGAGAAGGAGGAGCCAGAGAAGGAGGCCCACTAACAACGCTTTTCAGATTTAAAGGCCCTGCAGCGGGCTCGCGAAAGGAGTGATTACTCGCTTGTACGGCAAAGGGAGTCCCTGCAGCTGCAAGAAGAGCGGGTGACGCAGCTACAACACTAGCAGGAGGCCACGCAGCAGGAGCCCCAGCTACATCAGCAGCAGGAGGCCCAGCTGCTGCCTGGACCCATGGGCTCCCCTTTGACTCTGCAATTCACAGCGGTCCTGATCAAGCACTGGTCCTACATCACCTCCAATGCTGGAACCTTCCAGGCTCAAGCAGCAGCCAATGACGCCTCTATCCTGGAAGCCCAGCAAGCAGTGTCCAGACTGGCGGCTCTCCAAAGGGCCAAGAAGGAGGCGAAGCTCCATCAGAGGGCCCAGCTTCAAGCTATAGCCCGCTCCGTCAAGGAGGAGCTAGCCGCCAAGAAAGCCGCCGCGGCATCTGCTGAGGCCCGCCACACTCTGCGCACCGCAAAACGCGCTAAGGGGGTCTCCATGTCGATGCCGGCGTTGACTACAGCGGGGCCCCGCGGGGGCTCCAATGCCGCCACGGTTGCGGCCCCTCGCCTCTCCCCGAAGACCTCCCGCCTGGGCCCGCGACCACCCGGGCTGGGGTTGGACCCCGTTGCTCCAGCCCCGCTTCATCCTGTTCCTACCATGGCTGCGCGCCTGGGCCCGCCACCCGCCGGACAGGTTCTGGACACCTCCGAGCCGGTCACGTCCACGTCGCTGAGGAAGGGTGATGTCACCTTTTTCCTTGGCAGCATTCGCTGCATAGCTGCCAACCCACGAATTTCGTTTCCGGAAGACATGAGGGCGGACATCGTGAAGAAAGCCCAGACTGTCCTACAGTCTATCCCGGACAACGAGCCCCTTTCTGTCAAGGGGGCGTGGGCGACCATGGACTTCGGCTCGTACGCGACTCAGAGGCGAAGCGAGAAGGTCCTTGGCCTAGTCGTTGCCCTGCAGACTGCCCACGACGCCTTGAGTGGCGTTAAATGGCCAACCCCGGAGGGGGAGAACGAGGAGCAGCGCTTCCTTCGCCGCCCGAAACACTTGGACGACACAGACCGCCGGGGAAAGGTCTCCCACCACGACAATTGGGGAGGCGGGCCAGGAGGCAGCAGCAGTGGTGGTGGTAGTGGCTCCCACCGCCGGCATGGAGGCGGAGGAGGCAACGGGGGCCCGCGTGGATCGCGTGGTGGTGGCGGTGGAGGAAGCAGTGGCAGCGGAGGAGGAGGAAATGGACACAGCCGCAGTGGGCGCTCGGAAAGGGGAGTCCGTGGCAACGGTGGGCACGGCTCGGGAGGAGGACGTCATAACCGCGCGCATGGATAGGCCCACGGAGCTGGTGGTTCCAGCTCTTCGGACGACCACCGCACGGAGGGCGACCACTCCGACGTCGCGATTGTGAAGGGCAAGAGGCAAGTGACTCCTTCTTTGATCGATGTAGCCTCATCCGCCAAGTTCTTTTTTTGATGAACTGATTATATCTGATGACCAGGACAAGCCTGTATCATCCAACATAGCCCACGCTCGAATTTCTGCTCTAGACGCCGCCGCCAAAGCCGCCGATGAAAAGCACGAGA
>JAYJMJ010149566.1:0-43876 GCA_036873875.1 Laminaria ephemera
ACCGATCCGGTAAAATCATTACCCGCATTGTCCAGCGTCACTGTGTCTGCTGTGGTCGTGACCTGCGTCTCTCCCGGTACTGTCAACGGACCTGTCTGTGTCACTGCTCCATTCGCCGTTAACGTCAGATCTCCTGCGTTCGTTCCTATCGTCGGATCTGTGTTCGCCGCCAGTGTCACTGTACCCAGTTGAATACCGTCTACATCCTCTACCGTGATGTCGCCACCGCTTGCATTAAAGTCCGCGTTCTCTGCAAAATCGTGGGCACCTGCACCCGTATTATCTAACTGAATATCAAACGTCCCTGCATCAAACGTCGTCGCTCCACTTGCATTGATCGCCTCACCTGCTGTGTCTGTGATCGTGCCACCTGACGTCACCGTCAATGCATCCGCCGTCACTGTACCCAGCACTATCGCATTCGCATCTGTTAACTCAACATCGGCTCCCGACCCCGTATCTACTGATACCGATCCGGTAAAATCATTACCCGCATTGTCCAGCGTCACTGTGTCTGCTGTGGTCGTGACCTGCGTCTCTCCCGGCACTGTTAACGGACCTGTCTGTGTCACTGCTCCATTCGCCGTTAACGTCAGATCTCCTGCGTTCGTTCCTATCGTTGGATCCGTATTCGACGCCAGTGTCACTGTACCCAACTGAATACCGTCTATATCCTCTACAGTGATATCTCCACCACTCGCATTGAAGTCTGCGTTCTCTGCAAAGTCATGTAACCCTGCATTATCCAGCTGGATATCAAAACCACCTGCATCTAACGTGGTTGCTCCACCTGCATTGATCGCCTGCCCCGCTGTGTCTGTTATCGTACCCGTTGACGTGACCGACAGATCTCCTGTCGCATCTATATCGGCCAGTTGCAGGTCATTCGCATCGCTCAACGTCACCGCAGCGCCACTCGCCGAGACCCCGCCAACGAAGTCGTTCAGCGCTGAACCGAGCGTGATGTCATTCGCACCTGCATCGAAGTCACTCGTTCCGGCAGCGTTCACCGCAGTGCCTGCACCCCCTGCAACAACCTGCGTGATGGCACCGCCAGCATCCACGTCGAGCGTGCCTGCGGCATTGGTTGCGTTAATATCGCCGAGGATCAGGTTATCAACGTCGTCGATGGTGATCGAGCCACCGGTCGCCGATACCGTGTCAAAATCATGGGCCTGCAGAGCGTTTGCAGAATCGTTGTCGAGCGTGACGTCACCCGCCACCGCACTCAGCGTTGCAACCGGCGTCATGATTGCTTCGCCATCCGTCGCTGTATCAGTGATGGAACCGGTTGTGGCCGTCGCAGTCAGCGACGTCGTCGCATCTATATCGGCCAGTTGCAGGTCATTCGCATCGCTCAACGTCACCGCAGTGCCCGATGCGTTTACCGCTCCATTAAAATCATTGTTCGTATCATCCAGCGTGATCGCACCCGCTGCTGTCAGATCCGTCGGCCCTGTGCTTACTGTTACCACGCCACTGTCTGTGATCGCTCCCCCTGCATCTACATCCAGGGTATCTGCTGTCACTGCACCAAGATCAATATCATTGATATCGTTCAGCGCCACATCGGTGCCCGCTGCATTCACTGCACCGGTAAAATCATTCGCACTGTCCAACGTGATTGCACCTGCTGCCGTCAGATCCGTCGGCCCTGTATTGACCGTGACCACACCACTGTCTGTGATCGCGCCCCCTGAATTAACATTCAGGATATCTGCCGTCACATCTCCAAGATCCATGGCTGTTGTGCCACCGTTAAGAGTGACCTCAGCACCGTCGAGAGCTCCAGCAGCTCCAAAAATAATTGTCCCGGTAGCATTTGTACTGGGAGCGTCTGAATCCGCCGCAGAAAACTCGATATCCCCAGAGGTTGTCACACTGGCATCAACTGCTATTTTGTTTCCAGCCTCAACGCCCAGATCCTGACTCATATTGACAGGGTCCTGGAACGTAACATCCACGTCTGCCTGCAAGGTCACGGCAGCACCAGCACCATCAAGTGCGGCTGTCGAAATGAACATTGTGGCCGGCAGATCACCAAAAGCGATGGTTGGCAAAGCGCCGTCATCGGTCCCAACCGCTCCAACAATGATATTGTCTGGGTCGAGCAACAGACTGCCGACCTGGCCGTTTGCAGAAGTCGTGTCCACATCTCCGTAGAAACCCAACTCTTCCAAGCCGGAAACCTCTACCGTACCGCCATTACCAGATTCTGCTCCGCCACGCGCCGTGATCGTGCCTGCGTAGCCTGTTCGACTCTCAGACCAGACAACTACTGCTCCACCATCACCACTTTCAAGTGCATCAGCAGAGATACTCGCACCCGACTGTACAAGCGTATTTTGTGCATTGGACAGTCCCTCACCCATAGATGCACCCTGGTAACCGCCACCGATCTCTATGTCACCGCCACCGGTACCACCAGAGGCTGAAAGAGTCGCAGTTTCCTGAACATCAATCTGATTACCGGCAATCTTGAGTGAACCACCCACCTGATCACTACTGGCATCGATATTTCCAGCGATGGTAACGTCACCGTCACCTCCCGAAACAACAACCGCTCCGGCTGTAGGACCAACCGTCTCACGCCAAGCGATCACTTGGCCGTTGAAGTCAGGGTTCGTGCTTGCTGTTGTGCTCCCGGTACTGGTCGCGCGCAGGGTCGCATCCGATGCAAGTATAAATGATGTGCCATTGATACTGATACTTCCGGCAGCATCGCCATTGCTTGAGCTTGCAGTTATTAACGCCCCTTCATTGACTGTAACCGCTCCGTTCGCTGCTATCGATATACTGCCGCCTTCATTGGCTGCCAGTATTCCGCCGTCATTTTCACTTTCTATAGATACATCGCCATCCGCAACAACAGTGATATTACTTTGTTCACTGCCAACACCAATTGATCCATCAGCCACTTCAAGATCACGCGTCACAATAGTAAAGTTACTACCATCATTGACGGATAAATCACCCATCACAATGACGGTTTCCTGGCCCGGCTGTACAAAGCCGTAGTCTTTGGGATCAAACATTGATAGCGATGGATTTATCGCACTGACAACGAAATCTTCGCCGTCTACAAACTCAAGCCTGTCCGCCGTACTGACAAAGAACGAAGCCGGGATATCCACTGATCCGTTCGCCCCGAATGTCACACCAGCCGGGTTCACAAAAAAGAAATCCGCACCAGCAACAGATGATTTCAGTATTCCGTTTATGGCTGAAGCACTGCCGCCGGTTACGCGGCTGATGACGTTTTCAATCGAAACCGTCGTACCGTTGGTAAATTCAACGGTTTTTCCAGTGTTTACATTGAAGGTTTCAAAACTATGAAACAGATTCGCCCCACTCAACTTTCCACTGGATGCCGGAATCGTTGCATCACCGGATCCATAGTCTATTGACGGACCAAAAGTATTGTCGGTCTTAACCTGCCCTTGAGCCACCGTAATGAAGCACGAGAGCAAGCCAACAATCCATCGGCTATCGATACACTTGAAAGTCAAAAATCGAGACAAATTCATTCGGTTGTATATCCTTGAACTAAATCAATATAAATCTGGTGAAGACGAGACGGTTGTTTCTGAAGCACTTGATCGCTTAGGAAATTAAAGCGCCCAACGCGGGAGTCGGGAAATGCTTATCACATGATTTTTTGGTGGGCAGACCCGGTTGCCATTGCCGATCAGACGTAGATCCAGCGGGATAGCAGGGTTCGATAACCAACGGGTGACCCGGACGTCCAACTTGGAGGATACGACTGAAATTGGAACTTTTGGCGACACGTGAGTCGTTACTGACAGGAGCGTCAGTTGATCGTTTAACAGGTGGCATCTGTATTTTTGCACTGGCGTGCAGACAGAACCCTACCCTTGAGATGAATACATCCATATCAGTCCTTGTATCCCTTTGTCTACTGCCAACTCACTTCAGGAATCAGACAGATAACATCAATAAACCAGTTTCCACACTGCGCGGACGTCGGTCTCGGGCATGGGAAACTCCATCAGAATTAATGCTGGGGTTACAAATTGCACGCCACGGGTAGATGGCTGACTGCGCAGTGGTGAATAATCGTTAAATAATTGGTGACCAGTTCACGAACTATTATTCACTTCAAAAAAATATTAGTCAGTCAGGTAGGCTTTCCTACATTAACGAGAGGCGTAAACCCGTTAATAATAAGGAGATATTTTGAGTATCCGTTGATCTGTCAATTGCCTTTCCAGGCTTTATTCAACCAGTAATTGTTTGAGACACAAATTTTTGACAGCTGGTCATTTTGTTGACTACAAACCACTTAGCGCGTCTATCAATAAAAACACTGGTGCGATTTTTGTCATTGCCTGCTTTAGGATTTGGACAACAACAACAACAACAACAACAACAACAACAACCCGCCTTACAAAGGAACAGCCACACCCGAAACTAACTATTAAATCGAATACTAAAAGGCTGATCAAGCCGGTAGCCAGTGAGCTTCTCTATGCGTTTTTCGAACGCGACAGACTGACAGAATAAAATAAACTTCTGCATTGACGGTTCAAACCAAAAGCGCCGATCGATTAAAAGGTCTAGGGGCTCTTCAATCAGAGGCAGAAAATTTAATTTATGCTGCACTGCGAGTGACTGCAAACCCAGAGTACATTCCGCAGCTCCTTCGACTACGGCTAGCACGGCATCAGACTCGCTGCGCGCCACCACCGAAGTGTTTATTTCAGTGATTGCTATACCTGCATCACTTAACAATGACTCCAATAAAACCTGACTGCCTGCGCCTTGCTGCCTGCCGGCAAACACAAGGCGTTTTAGATCCTCGATGCGTTGTACCGTTACTTCACTATTAAAGACGAGTCCGCGCTGGCGGTAAATCCAACTCACAAGCACACATGCCGATTCGGCAAGTTGCCCTTGAACCGCCGGAACATTCCAGCGCCGAGTACCATGTGAATAGATATGCAAAGCAGAGACAGTGGCTTCTTGGCCGGTTACTTTTTTTAGCCCATCACCGCTGCCATCGAAAAGAGTCGCTATTCCACACTGCGACTCACGAACAGCCCACTCCAGCAATGGATCATGAGAACCGGCAAACAAGACGGTTGGCGATGAGTTCTCCAGACGGTTTGAATTTTCATTTAACCAGTGGTCAATCGCTACGCGAGAGAACAATAGTTTCCCGGTTGCCCGGGTACAGGGTATGACGCCGTCTGATGCAAGATCATAGATTTTGCGTTCTTTAAGCCGAAGTAACTCAGCGACTTCACGGGTGGTTAAATATTCCGGAGGTGAGCTCATGCCCCGGCCTCCATATGCATCGCGCACAGAATCACTAGGCTGCAAACTTGGCAGCAGTAGTTTCTACAAGTTCCAGCGCTTGTTTCAGCACATCAATGCCTGCTCCTTCCTGCCATGCGTTTTCACTTAAGTGACGCCGCCATAAACGTCCGCCGGGCTGGCCTTGAAAAAGCCCCAACATATGCCGTGAAATTTTGCCAAGGCGCACACCACGACTCAATTGGCGCTCTATATACGGATACATGAGCTCAACCACATCGGCACGACTTAACTCTGATGCGGCTTCACGGTAATAAAACTGATCCACATCGCGAAGCAGCCAGGGATTCCGATACGCATCGCGGCCCAGCATCACGCCATCCAGTGGTGATTCATCGTTTGCAGGCGCAAGAAATTTCAACGCTTGCTGATGATCATGCAAGCCACCATTCAGGATGAATGTCGTGTGGGGCATGTCTTGCTTGATTCGTTGTACAAAATCATAACGCAGCGGCGGCACATCTCTGTTTTCCTTCGGACTTAACCCATCCAGCCAGGCTTTGCGGGCATGCACAACAAAAGTGTCACAGCCGGTTTTACGGAGAGTCTGGATGAAGAGTGCAAACGGTTCGTAGGCATCATCGCGATCAATACCTACCCGGCACTTGACCGTCACCGGAATATCAACCGCACTCTGCATCGCAGAAATACAGTCGGCGACCAGATCGGGCTCGGCCATCAGGCAAGCACCAAACCTTCCGCTTTGCACTCGATCACTGGGGCAGCCCACGTTCATATTGATTTGAGCGTAGCCGTATTGCTCTCCGATTTTTGCGCTTTGCGCCATGGCGGCCGGATCGCTGCCACCTAATTGCAGCACCACCGGATGCTCTGCCGGATCAAAACCCAGCAGATGGTCCCGATCACCATGAATAATTGCGTTGCTTGTCAGCATTTCACTGTAGAGCAGCGCACGCTTGCTCAGACAGCGATGAAAATATCGACAGAATTGATCAGTAAGCTCCATCATCGGCGCCACAGAAAATGCGTGAATGGAGGGCGGATTGTCAGATTCTATGTGCAAATTGTTAAACCTTTACAATAACTTACCAATTCGATGATTTTACAACCAAGAACTATATCTATCGGTGTAATCGGTGGTTATACTTCGCAACGTGTAATATTGTCACGTCATCGATCAGGGCGGTGATTCTGACCGAATCATCCCAACATTATAAGTCACAGACAACCGGGACGGTATAACCCGGGTTCTGAACCCCATCTCTAAAGGCGAAGTATTTAGTTTCGTCGATTCGTAAAAAATCAGCGAGAGATCGCTAATTCACAAGTATACCTTTCAAAGTAACAAGGAAAAACACTATGTCATTTAATTTGGTCGACCTCGTAAAGGGTCAATTGGGTGGTCCGGCACTGGGACAACTGGGTGCCCTGCTGGGTGAAGATAATAGTAAGACTGAAAGCGCACTTGGTGCAGCGATTCCAGGACTGCTGAGCGGGCTGACCAGTTCTGCCAATGCAGACGGCGGCGCTGCACTTTTTAATAGTGTGAAAGACTCTGACGACGGCTTCCTCGACGATATCGGTGGCATGCTAACCGGCGGCAATACCAGCAACATGATGGATCAGGGCACTAACATGCTGGGGTCGTTGTTGGGTAATGGTGCGGTCGGCGGCCTGGCCAGCGCAGTAGCTGGTTTGACCGGTATTGGCGGTAAGTCATCGTCTGGTTTGATGGGTTTGTTAGCGCCGATCGTGATCGGCATTATCAAGCGAAAGATATTCGGCGGCGGCGGTGGATTCAGCCAGAATGCGGGCGGTTTACTCAGCATGCTCAACGGCCAGAAGAGCAACATTGATGCAGCCATGCCGGCTGGTTTCAGCAACCAGCTGCAGTCATCCGGATTCATGGATCAGATGGCAAGCCTGGGCGGCGGTGCAGCAGACGCGGCTGGTAATGTTGCGGATGCCGCTGGTAATGCAGTGTCTGGCGCAGCGAGCACAGTGGGCAACACTGCTGGCGCTGTCGGCGATGCCGCTGGAAATGCAGCTTCATCAGGCGGTGGCTTTTTAAAGAAATTCCTGCCTATCGCAATCATTGTTGCACTGGGCCTGCTTGCCTGGAACTTCTTCAAAGGCGATAAAATGCCGGACACCTCTGGTGTTACCGGTGCAGTCAGCGAATCTGTTGATGCAGCGAAAAGCGCGATCCCGTCGATTGATGTGGGCGGCACTGATGTCGGCGCTGAATTCGGCAATATTTTCAGCAGCGCAACCAGCACCGTCGAAGGTATCACTGACGTAGACAGCGCCAAAGCAGCAATCCCTTCATTCAACGATATCACCGGCAAAGTCGATGGTTTATCCGGCTTGTGGGATAAAGTGCCGGAAGCGGGTCGTGGTCAGCTGGGCGGTATGATTTCTGACAACCTGGGGGCGCTTACACCGGCTCTTGAAAAGGTTCAGGAAATCCCTGGCGTAGGTGATGTCATCGGACCGGTTGCAGGTCCATTGCTTGAAAAACTGATGGCATTTACCAAGTAATATCTATTGGCACTTAGCCAATATCAGAAAACGGGGCCTCGGCCCCGTTTTCGTTGCTAAAACCTTGCACCTGCCCTCCGGTGCTTTCACTCTCCGCCGAAAAACTCTATGGTGTACCGTCCCGGCAGGAACTTCCAAGCGTGCCTTACTCTCCCTTTCGACAATTCAGTGTTCAGCAATGGGCAAATCTGACAGATGCGACGTCTGTTCCGCTCACCGAAGAAGAACTACAACAGCTCCGCGGTATCAATGAACGGGCTTCAATCACCGAAGTCGAGAATGTCTATTTACCACTTTCGCGACTACTGAGTTACTACGTTGAATCCGTTCAACTGCTCAACAATAAAACTTCATCATTCCTGAAAGACGACACTCCGAAGGTTCCGTTTATCATCGGGGTCGCTGGCAGCGTGGCAGTAGGTAAAAGTACCTCATCACGTATTCTGCAAACACTGTTGGCGCGCTGGCCCGGCCACCCCAGGGTCGACTTAATCAACACAGACGGCTTTTTACTACCAACCGTAGAACTTGAGAAACGCGATATTATGCATCGCAAGGGTTTTCCGGAAAGTTATGACAGACACGCACTCCTGACCTTTTTATCGGATATCAAAAGCGGCCGTCGCAATGTAGTAGCCCCGGTTTACTCACACTTACAATACGATATCATCCCCGGTGAGTTCACCACGGTAGATCAACCGGATGTTCTAATTGTTGAAGGCCTTAACGTTCTGCAAGCCAACGCCAAAAGCGGCGAACCACGTATTTTTGTATCTGACTTTTTTGACTTCTCTGTTTATGTAGACGCTGAAGAAGAGGTGATTAAACAGTGGTATGTATCCCGGTTTCTTACTTTTCGAGGCAGTGTCTTTAAACAAAAAAATGCGTATTTTTCACACTTTGCCGACTTAACGGAAGAAGAGGCTATTACAACTGCATCGGGAATCTGGGACTCCATTAACCTGGTTAACCTGCGTGAAAACATCAACCCCACTCGCCAGCGTGCTGACCTTATATTGCATAAGAATGCTGACCATGCGATTGATGGGGTACAGCTTAGAAAACTGTAGCGACTCGCCAACTATTACATGCAGCGACCTAAAAATCATTAGATCGCCGCAGGATTAAAAATTTGCCGGGAGCCTTCCACAAACTTTGCTTACACCCGATTATGGTTGTAAGAAAGCAGTGCCAGTGCTCTAGCTATAAACCGAAGTCGAAGTAACAGCCGTACTCAGCACTACACTCTGCCCTTGCAACATGCCATTAAGCTTTATCACATCAGTATCATTGCTTAATGCCATAGCTGATTCATCGGCCCACAGATAGTCGGTAAATTGTGGCAAGGCCAGCAACTGCCATTCTGTCACGGTTGCGGCAATCGTCTGTTCCGGTGCCAGCTTAAGGCTACCTTGCTGAAGTAGTGTGTTCAGGTCGAGCATACTGTCTTTATACGTAACCACACCAGGCAGGAATTGCCCGATCGTCAGATGATCAGAGGTAGTATTGCGAATAATCACGGTGTCACCCGGAATAGCCTTGCCTGCCATAATATCGATCTGCAATGGCGACGCGGCTCCCTGCGCTGCGGGCGCTGAGGAACCCGTGATCAATGCGGCCGCTTGTCCTGCCAACGGCATTGCAGCGAGACCGGCACCGGTTCCGGCCAGTATTTTTAAGGTATGACGTTTTTTTTGATCGATCAATTTTTTCTCCAAAAAACAGATTTATTGCTTATTCAGCCACTCATATTTCGCTAAGTCGATGAATTACTTAAATTAACCATACACCCGAAAACTGAACAAGAAATGAATTCTCACAGAGTTTTACACGCCCCCGCATAAATTATTTGCCGTTCCTCCATTGCAGAAAGGTTAGTTATTGTATATAAATACAGTATCTGTCAGCTAAACAGCCGGCGCCGCCTCACCAGCACCGAATCAGGATTTACCCCATGCCCAAAAAGAAATCCGCAAGCAAAAAAGCGCCAAAAGAAAAGCGCTTCCTGACCGAAAGGCAAGAGCAGATCCTGCAATTGATTTGTCAGGGCATTCGCGAATACGGCATGCCCCCCACCCGCGCCGAAATCTCGGAAACACTGGGCTTCAGTTCTGCAAACGCGGCAGAATCGCACCTGCGGGCGCTTGAACGAAAAGGCATGATCGACATACTGGCCGGTTCATCACGCGGCATCATTATTCTGCCAGAAGCAGCTGAATACGTAGAAGACTGCCGCATACTAACCACAGAAGGCGAGGCTGTTCCACTCCCCGTTATCGGCAGAGTTGCCGCAGGCGAACCCTTACTCGCCATCAACAACGTAGAAGACCACTACCTGATTGACCCTGACTTATTTGACCCACCGGCAGACTACCTGCTGAGAGTTAAAGGCATGAGCATGTGTGATATCGGCATCATAGATGGCGACTTACTCGCCGTTCACAGCACCCGGGAAGCTCGTAACAAACAAGTCGTTGTCGCCCGCATCGACGATGAAGTCACCGTAAAAAGGTTTCACCGGGCACGCAACAAAGTCACCTTATACCCTGAAAACGAAGACTTCGATCCCATAGAAGTCGACCTCAAAACCCAGGACTTTGCTATCGAAGGAATTTACGTCGGGGTTTTAAGATACAACATCAATAAGCGTAAATAAAAAGAGACTTCCACCCACAATAAACCAGGCCATGAGGCATGCTTTACTTGCCTTCATGCAAGAGATAATGCAAACAAACAGATGTTTAATAACAAACCATAAAATAAAAAACACGCCCCACCCCCAAATCAGCTCCGATCCTTCGCCAGTTGAAAAAACGGCCGCCCAAAAAGAACACCTGAAAAAAAACAAAGGCGGCCACGCCCCCAAAAAACAACTTGCCTTAAACCTGCCTGGTGAAACAGCCCACTCCAGCCTATCGCTCTTAAACCACCCGGGATTGATCAGTAACAAGCTCCATCACATAGGCAGGCATAAAAGCCACGAGTGGAAATTCCACAACATACCCAACACTAAATACCGAAGATCTGCGCTCTTGATCTACCCGCGTTTGATCAGTTTTAAATCTCATTGTGGAAGCAGGTATAAGCACCATGGATGGTGCGTTAGCGCAGTAGCACAGGAGGGTGCGTTTGCGCGACCTGCCGGAACAATGAGATTCAAAATGCCGCAGGCACCCGAAGGGCTGGACATCGCATCAGGGCTTTTGGTGACTTTTCGTCTTTTGAAAAGTAATGCCCCCCGCAGGGGACACCGAATAAAATCCAACACTCCCTAAAAAAGCAGCATAAGGAAAAAGAAACCCACAACAAAAAAACATAAGAGCCCCACCCCATGACTCTGGAAGCACTCCTAAAACACCCCGCTCTCTGGAAAGGCCGCCAACAACAAAATAAAAAGGCCACACTTTCCACCGGGTACTCCGCACTGGATGCCGCACTGCCCTCTGAAGGATGGCCTATCGGTGCCCTGACAGAAATCATGGTCGCCCAGGAAGGCATTGGTGAATTAACACTGTTACTTCCTGCTTTATACGCATTAACAAAACAACAACAGTGGACAGCACTGGTCGCACCGCCTCACATTCCTTATGCACCGGCACTACTCAATGCTGGTATTTCAATCGAACGAATGCTGATTGTTGACTCACCGGAAAAACATAAAGATGCACTGTGGGCTACAGAACAACTACTGCGCAGCGGGGTATTTTCCGCCGTTATCTTATGGTCAGAAAAAAACGGGGATGACCGACAACAGCGCCGCCTGCAACTAGCCGCAGAGCAAGGCAATGCATGGGCGGTGTGCTACCGGCCATGCCACACTGCAAATAGCGCATCTCCGGCGGGATTGCGCATTATTTTACAACACAATAATGGCTTGCAACTCAACATCATTAAAAACCGTGGCGGACAAATACGGCACGTTAATCTTGAAGAAAAAGAAACCAACAATAAAAACAACACAATCACCCGTTTAACCCCGAAATGATTCGAATCAACCATGAAAAACAAACCCGTTCAAAGGTGCGACAAGAAAAACAGCCCCTATAAGAAAGAGCATCTAACAACAGCCAATAAAACTAAAGCCAAATCAACCAACTTAATTTGGGCCAGTCTTTATCTGCCTGATTTATTACTGGATGCAGTAGAAAACGATAATAAAGACAATGATCAATGCAACGACTGTAATGCCATCGCTATTACTGAACGCCTGAATAACAGACAACAGGTTAGAAGCTGTGATAAAAAATCACAACAAGCTGGCATTCACCGTGGCATGGCATTAAATAGTGCTTATGCTTTGCTACCGGCATTATCGGTCGTTGAATACAACAAAGAACATGAATCCCGGCTATTACAGCAAGTGGGAGAATGGGCTATGCAATTTTCATCTGTTGTGTGCCTGCATCCCCCCAATCATATACTGATAGAAATAGCCGGCAGCCAACGTTTATTTGAAGGGTTCAACACGCTGATCAGCCTTATCCAGCAAGAGCTGCAAAAGCTCGGGTTCAATGGTCAAATAGGCATTGCCCCTACCCCACTGGCTGCAAACCTGTTAGCTCGTGCCAATATACGCCGGGGCATTGTGCAAAAGTCCAGGCTCCCAAACACCATTAGTGAACTGCCTGTCAGCATACTGGAGCTTCAGGCCAGCACCATAGAAAGCCTGCAACGCTCGGGCATACGGCAGATAGGCGGTGTGCTTAATGTATCCCCTTCATCTTTAACCCGAAGGTTCGGACCTTCTTTTGTAAATTATCTGGATCAGCTACTAGGCAATCATCCCGATCCCAGAACACCTTTAAGACTGCGTGATTTCTTTGAACGCAGCCTCGATCTGTTACAAGAGGTGCATGACACCAACGCATTACAGTTTTCTACTCAGCGAATGATTAATGAACTGGCTTCCTTTCTAATTGCGAGGGACTGCGGTATTAACCAATTCACATTCACCCTGCGTCACCAACGATATGCCGATACCACTTTACAATTACATTTTCTACAAGCGACCAGCCAGGCAAAGCATCTACACAAAGTACTAACAGAGCAACTCTCCCGCACCACTCTACCCGCACCTGTATGCGGCCTGCATTTAATCGCAGACACTTTCAGCGAGATCGAACGCGATGCAGCTGATTTTTTTGTTAAAAGCCGTCAGCAGCCCAAAAGTCTGGGGGAAGTCATTGATACTTTAAGCTCAAGGTTAGGAAGAAATTCACTCTATACACTTTCTTCTGTAGAAGATCATCGGCCTGAAAAAGCATGGAAAAAATCACCACCAGATACCCGCGAAGATACCTCAACACACTGGCCTGAACGCCCGCTATGGTTACTCGACGAACCCAGAGTAGTATCGGCTGATCTCTACCGACGTCTATCAATAGAAAGTGATGCCGAAAGAATCGAGACGGGATGGTGGGAGACAGAAGATGTACGCCGTGACTACTTCATGGTCTGTGATCAACGCGGTACTCGTTATTGGGTTTATAAAAAACGCGATGACAATAAAAACACACTCTATATACACGGCGTATTCGCATAACCGGCTTAGTCACCCCGGCAATCCAGGGAACTCGACTACATCACAAGAGCCACCGTAAACATACCGGCCGATGCGACACCACACGGGCGAATTAAAGGTCGTGGATGGTGTTCCGATAGCATCTAATGGATAACGCAGCAACACCCGACGTTCTATCGTCGGCCACTAGCTGATTGTTATCGCCTAAACACGGTTAATTCACGGTGAACCATGAGCTTACTTAAACTTATTACTCTACGCAGCACGCTGGCGGCCAGTGTCTGTCTATCCCTTGCCGCGTGCGACTCAGCAGTCATCACCGGACCTGCGACGACAGATCTCGAGATCGGTGCGGCCCAGGCGGCACCCGGTCTATTGCAGGACGCCGACTTTGAAGCAGGATCAAACGCCTGGCAATCGTGCAGTCCAAACGGCACCACAGCAATCACCGGCGACGATGCCAGTGATGGTGCCCGGGCAATGAATATTTCTAACGGTGCCTGCTTATTCCAGAACGTGCCGGTAGACACTGGCACTACCTACCAGCTGAATTGTCAGGCCAAATCTGCAGGTGACACCTGGTCAAGCTCTACCATGGCTTTTCTGGATCAAAACCTTCAACCGCTCGATAGCCGGGAAAAAGCAATCACTGCTGATAACTATTCCACGCTCAGCACAACGATGACCGCACCACCATTCACAAGCTTTGCAGAAATACTGTTTTATAGTGAAGGGTCTGCAACAATTGATGATTGTACGCTTGAAGAAATCACCGTTGCACTACCGCCTATCACATTGCAAAACGGCGACTTCAACAATGGACTGGCTAACTGGCAGCAGTGTCAGGGTATCGGCTCTGCACAAGTGAACAATGGAAGCCTTGAGTTATCCGGTGGTGCTTGCGTGTTTCAAAATATCGATGTGGCAGAAGCAGTTGCCCAAAGTCCGGACAACCAACCCATGACGTTAACAATGCTATGCGATAACGTTGCTAAAACAAATAATGGACACGCAAGTTTTATTATTGCCTTCCTTGATGACAACAATAATCCGGTCGCAAACACCGAGAGCACCATCACCAATACCACCACCAGTAGCGCGGTTAGACTTGATGCACCTGCCAGTGCAACTTCCGCTGAAATTATGATCTATAGCGATGCCGACACCACCGTTGGCATGTGCGAAATCAACAATAGCTAAAACCTCAGCAGCGGTGCTACCACAATGCGTGGTAGCACCGGATAGTCATTAACCATGACTAAGACTAGTCACCACGGTTCTGCCGCTCAAGCTGCGCTTCGCGATGTGCTATGTAACTTGCAGACAGCACAAGTATCGCCCCTCCCGACACCACATAAATATCAACCGCCTCGGCAAACAGTACAATCCCCGCCACACTTGCCCAAAGTAGTTGTAAAAAAGAAATAGGTTGTAGTGCAGATAACGGTGCGCATTTAAAAGCTAGTGTCATGGTGTAGTGACCGAGTGTGGCAAACACTGCCGTCACACTTAACAAAAACACCTCAAACAAGGTAGGTGTTACCCAATTAATCGCAGCCGGCACCATCAGTGTTAATGTACAAACCAACGATAACCCCGCAACAATCGCCAATGGATCGGACTCTTTAGTCAGCTTTTTGGCCAGTATCATTGACACGGCAAACAAAGGGGTTGTAACGATCTGCGCTATCTGACCAATCGATATTTCATTAAACCCCGGTCGCACGATGATCAGCATACCAAGAAACCCGACAGCCACTGCAATCAACCGCCGGGCATGTAGCTTTTCATGCAGAAAAATAGCGGCAGCCAGCGTCACCAGCACCGGAGTCAGGTAACCTAATGCGGTCACCTGTGCAATGGGAATTCGTGCCATCGCAAAAAACCATAGAATCACGCCCAGACCATGCGCTACCCCGCGCACACCCATCATCAGCGACGCTTCAAATCTGAGTGTGCCTTTAAAGATTCGATAGTAAACAGGTAACAACATCAGCGTACCTGCCAGGTAACGAATAAAAGCGGATTCTGCAGCGGGTATTCCCGGCCCTATGTAGCGCACTGATACAGTCACACTGACAAAGCACAAGCCCGTGATAAACATCCAGAAAATGCCACGACTCGTGGTAGACTTCGCCCGCTCGGTTGTCAACAAATCAAGTCCCTAAGGCTCATTACTTTTTATCTCAATCGCTGAATAACTGTTAACTAAACGTTACACACTGTATGTGCAAAGAACACATATCGCCCAGCCAAAATGACGAGCCGTTAATCCTTAATATTGGGCTCTGTATTAACCCCAACTTTTACTTCCAGCGTATTTAGAGCAGTGCCGGAAACATAGTAGACTCCCGTCAATCTCAGACACTCATTGAAACAGGTTCCTGGAACATGCGTAAAACTTTAATTGTGCTTGCCGTAGCGGCGTCACTGTCTGCCTGCGACAGCGAAGGCATTGATCGAGCTGACTTTAGCGGCACATCCGGTAATGATCAAACCACTACAGATCAATCCGGCTCAGAGCAATCGACTAATCAGACGAACACTAACACTGATGGAAGCAGCACCACTGATACTGGTACTGACTCATCAACTGACGGTGATAACAGCACCAACACGTCAGGCAACAGTGATGGCAGCACCAGCGATGCCGGCGACAGCAACTCCGGTGATGCCGGCAATAGCGACTCCAGTGACGGCGGCGACAACAGCACCAACCCTCTAGGCGGCAGCGGTTCCAGTGACGGTGGTGAAAACTCCACAAACCCGCTGGGCGGCAGTGGCTCCAGTGATGGCGGTGAAAACACCACGAACCCGCTTGGCGGTAGTGGGTCCAGTGATGGTGGCGACAATGGCACGGTTGATTCAAACGACGACGACACCACTACTTCTGAAGAAAACTCCACAGCCGATGGCGATGGCGATGGCGGCACCGGCGAAAGCGGAAACCTGTTCCTTGATCAACCAACCGCTGGCACCACTTTCGTCAGCACAATGAGCCCGATCAGATCGACTCAAACGGAGTACACCATCACTCCGTCGAAAGACGAAAACAACAACGCCATCATGAACGGCAACTGCCCGGTGGTAAAATTTCACGACAACCTGAAATTCGGCGATTTTATTCTGGCCACCAACGCATGGAACTTCTGCGCTTCCAGCCTGACCGACTGGGTACAGTCAATATCAGTCTCTGAGTCTACCGGCAAAGTAAAACCGCGCTGGGACTACGACTGGGGTAACGAGTCTGATGTACGTGGTGCTGTCTGGCTGGTGAAATCCTACCCGGAAATAATTTTCGGCATCAAGTCACCCAACGAATACTCTGGCAGTTCACTCACAGAAACACCGGCCGAGACGGGATTACCGGCAAAAGTCAGCGAACTCCCATTCTTCAAAATTGACTATGCATTCTCGAGTGACGAATACCCCACCCGAAGCAAAGAGTTTAATGGTCAAACACTGAACGGTGAGCGCAATGTCGCGATTGAATCATTCTTCCACGAACTCGGTGGCGAATGTGATATCAGCACACTGATCCGCAATGGCAACGAGAGTAACCAGCGCTTCGAAATCATGGTGTGGCTGGACCGCGGTGTAGAACGACTGCCAGCGGCTCCTCGAGACTATGTGACCTCCGCCGAGCTTGATGGCAAGATGTACGATATCTACACAAAGCCCTCAGACGAAGAATACATCGCCTTCGTCGCACAGAACCCGACCACCTCCGGCGAGATAAACTGGACCACCTTTATAGAGTGGACCCGCACTTACTCACACCGGGTGAATGAGGTATTCGGTCGCGGGTTTGATACGGTTAAATTGCAGGATGACTGGTGCATGGCGAACATTCTGCTCGGCACCGAAATCTGGTGGGGCAACGGTTTCTTCCAGGCTGACGAATGGACCATTCATCGCACTGTTAGATAAAACGCTCACTCTCCATCGATAAAAAAGCCGGCAATAGCCGGCTTTTTTGTTGATGACTAAACACATCCAACCATTGAGTTTTAATCACAGGAACACTTATGGCTCGCCTGACAACACGTGATGAATCGTCTTTATCGAAAGAGACACTGGCCATCCTGGAACCCACCAGAATCAATGGCAAAATTGCAGATGTTTATTTGCAATTCGCCAACAGCGAACAGGCGCTCGCCGCCTATATGACAATGGAACAAAAACTTCGCGAAGGGTCTTTGCCAGAAAACGAACTCGAAGCCATTAAGTTATTAGTCAGCCAATTTACAGAGTGCGACTATTGCCTGGCAGTACACTCAATGAAGGCACGCAATGCAGGCCTTGATAAAGAAACACAACTAGCAATACGCAGTGGCACCGACACCACCAACCCCCGGATAAATTCAATTCTCGAAGTAGCCCGGCATTTATTAGAGAAAAAAGGCCCGCTCCCCGATACATTGATCACCGCTGCCAGAGCACAGGGACTGACTGATACAGAGCTGGTGGACATTACCATGGCCATCAGTACCATATTTTTTACCAATATCACCAATCATATCAACCATACCGAGGCCACATTACCCGCAGCGCCTCCGATTCCAGCGGCCGGCTAGTCGCAAAAAAGCCCCAATCAAGAACTGCAATTGATGCGGCCAGCGGTTATAATTCAGCCCCGCAAACAACCAAGGTCAGCACCGTGGCATTCGATGTAGAAGGCAAGCTTCATAAAAAATTTGATACCGAGCAGAAAACGGATTCATTCCGTGCACGCGAGTTCGTTCTTGAAGTCGCCAGCGGTCAATATCCGCAGATGGTCAAATTTCAACTTACGCAAGACAAATGCGAGTTGCTAGATACTTACAATGAGGGTGACAACCTCTCGGTTCATTTTGATCTGCGCGGCAGAGAGTGGAATGGCAAATATTTCACCAACCTCAACGCCTGGCGTGTAGACAACGCAGCTGGCGCTAGCGCCGGTGGTGATCCACGTGAAGCCCCACCGATGGCAGAACCTGACAATCGCGACTACGACGAAGTACCGTTCTAAAGAAGTCTTATTCTAAAACTGTATTGGTCGCCTGGAACTAATCAAGCAAGATCTATTGCCGGGTTGGTTCCAGGAAATACAGCCAGGCCTGTTCGGCCCAACCACTAAAAGGCAGGTATAGAGTGTGTTTTCGCATGTCATGTTCGGCAGCACAGATATCGAGAAAAGCTGTCGCTTCTACGACTCTGTTTTCGCCCCGCTCGGTATCACACAGCAAAGTAAAACTCATGAGTTCGCAAGCTGGATTCAGCCTGCGCTAAATTCAGCCCGATTCTTTGTCTGCTTACCGATAAATGAAGACGACGCTTCAGTCGGCAATGGCAGCATGGTGGCATTTCATGCAGATTCCATTGAAGCTATCAATACCGCCTATGAAGCCGGCCTGAAAAACGGCGGTTCAGACGAAGGCCCACCCGGCCCCCGCCCACACTACGGCGACGGTTACTACGGAGCCTACCTAAGAGACCCCGACGGCAACAAAATCCATTTGGTGTATCGCGCGTCGAATTAACGCGCCACCAGCACGCTACACCTGGCGCGTTCAGCCACTGCTGTTCCGCAGGATCCCAGTTGTAGCTCGCCACCCAGCGCATCTTTAGGGCGACAACCAAATACAATTAAGTCAGCCCCCCACTCTTCGGCTTTCTGCAATATCTCTTTGGCTCGCTTTCCACTACCCACAGAAATTTCCGGAGACTTCTCAAAAAACTCCTGACCAAGCGCTGCGAGTTTTTTCTGGCTTTCTGCCTCCATCTTTTTGATCGCATCTTCTGGGAAGAAGCTCGCAACCATTGGCATGCTGTAGCCCGGCAATACGGTCAGTAATAATACTTCCGCATCGAACAATTCAGCCAGCTTCTGTGCCCGGGGGCAGCTTCTGCGCCCGGGTTCCGGTGACGACAAATCGATAGGAACAAGTATTTTTTTAAACATATCAACTGGCCTCGGTAGATTGAGACAAACCGGCACTGCTGCCGACTTCAGGGTTTTCCCGTCGTCGTCTGGCAGACTGCATTTTCCAGATCAACGCGATCAGCGCAAATGCAGGCAGGTACATTAATTCTTTTGGCAGGGATGATTGTGGCACAGAGACTTCCTGAATCACTTGATCAAAATCAAGACCAGCCTGCTCTGCCGGGCTATCAAAACCAACGCCGTCGATCAATACGTCATCACCATCCATTAGTAACTCGATTCCTGTGCTGGCGAGTCGTTCTTCCCCACTCGCACCTTCACCGATGGTCAGTGGAGCGACGAATGATCTTTCCCGACCTACCTCGTCTTCACCCAGGACTCTTAATCGAATTTGAGTACCGGCTTCAAGCCCGTCAAACGTTTCTATCAATGCTGAAGGTGAAGTCTGCGCAAACGGTGGAGAAATTTTATCCATCCAGAAGCCAGGCCTGAATAACGTGAAGGCAATTAACAGCAGTGCGATAGTTTCCCACCAGCGGTTACGGGTTAAGAACCATCCTTGAGTTGCCGCGGCGAACAGTAACATCGCAATGGTTGCAATAATAAAGACCAGAATGCCCCCGGCCCAACCCACATCAATTAACAACATATCGGTGTTGAATATAAACAGAAATGGCAGCATTGCGGTTCGAAGACTATAGAAAAACGCGACAAAACCTGTACGTATCGGGTCACCACCTGATATCGCTGCGGCGGCAAACGATGCCAGCCCGACCGGTGGCGTTACATCAGCCATGATGCCGAAATAGAAAACAAATAAGTGTACCGCGATCAATGGCACGATAAGGCCGGACTGCTGACCCAGCGTCACGATGACTGGTGCCAGCAACGACGATACAACAATGTAGTTTGCCGTTGTGGGCAGCCCCATACCCAGAATCAAGCTTAGAATCGCTGTAAACAGTAACATCAGGACAAGGTTACCCATCGAGATGATCTCTACCAGATCAGCCAACACCAAACCGACACCAGTCAGCGACACTGCCCCGACAATAATCCCTGCAGTCGCGGTCGCAATACCAATACCGATCATATTTCGAGCGCCGGTCTCCAGACCATCCAGCAGTTCTGAATAACCACGTTTGATTTGCGCGCCTAAATTTTTGCCACCACGAAATAGCCCGAACAACGGGCGCTGGGTCAGCAGTATAAAAATCATCAGCACGGTTGCCCAGAAAGCAGACAAGCCGGGACTCAGGCGTTCAACCATCAAACACCAGATCAGCACGATCACAGGCAACAGATAATGTAACCCGGACAATATAGTGGGCCGGGGATCCGGTAGCTCAACCACAGGAGAGTTAGGATCATCAATTTCAAGATCGGGTTGCTTCGAGCAAATAATCGCCAGGGCCACATAAACAACGCCAATCAAAGCAGCGATCACCCAACCTGCATTATCACCGGCCAGCGGTTTTAACCAACCCAATCCGTAGTAGACACCGAAACTTAAGACACAGACTAAGAACACACCCAATGCAAACCGCATCAACGAGTGCACCAGAGGCCGTGCAACCGTGCGTCGCGGCAGGCCTTCCATACCAAGCTTCATCGATTCCAGATGAACAATATAGACCAGCGCTATGTAGGAGATTAACGCAGGAATAATCGCATGCTTTACCACCTCAAAATAACTGATGCCAACATACTCAACCATCAGAAACGCTGCAGCCCCCATCACCGGTGGCATTATCTGGCCGTTCACTGAAGAGGCAACTTCTACTGCACCGGCTTTCTCACCACTGAAACCAACGCGTTTCATCATGGGAATAGTAAAGGTACCGGTGGTTACTACGTTGGCAATTGATGAGCCTGAAATTAATCCCGTCATTGCAGATGACACTACTGCTGCCTTGGCAGGACCGCCACGGTAATGCCCCAGCAAAGAAAACGCGACTTTAATAAAATAATTTCCAGCGCCTGCTTTATCGAGCAATGCACCGAAAAGAACGAACAAAAAGACAAAGCCACTTGATACGCCAAGTGCTATGCCAAAAACACCGTCAGTGGAAAGCCATTGGTTATCAGCGATTGCTCCGAAGGACGCTCCCTTCCAGGCCAGAATGCCGGGCATACTTTGACCACCGAAACAATACAACAGGAACAACATAGCAACGATCATTAACGGCGGACCCAGGGCACGCCATGTAGCAATCAATAATAAAACAATGCCGATCGACGCAACCACAATATCAATGTTATTCGGATTGCCGGGTCTTTCAGATAATTGATTGTAAAAAAGGAATAGATAAGCCGCACAAAATGCACCCAGAATAGCAAGCGCCCAGTCAATCGCTGGCACATGGTCTCGTGGGGATTTACTAAAAGCCGGATAGGCAAGGAAGGTAAGAAAAATGGCAAATGCCAGATGGATAGAACGCGATTCTGTATCGTTAAAAACGCCAACGCCAAATATAAATGGCAGCGGCGATGCAATCCACAGCTGGAACAAAGACCATAACAAAGCAACCCCGGCAATGGTTTTCGCCACCACAGGGTTAGTGGGTTGTCGCCCGCCGGTATCAGAAGATGCCACCATCGCATCAAGATCAACCGCCTCCGATTTTACTTCACTCATATCTTCCCTCCATTATTGAAGTAGCAGTTGCACTACAACAAGTTGTTACTAAAAAAAGGGCGCGCCGAAGCGCGCCCTGACCGGATTACATCCAGCCTTTTTCTTTGTAGTACTTTATTGCACCGGGATGAAGAGGAGCAGATATGTTTTTGGTGATCATATCTTCTTCGGTCAGATTCGCGAAAGCCGGATGCAATCGCTTAAATCTTTTGAAGTTATCAAAGACTGCCGCCACTATTGTGTACACAGTATCTTCTGCCACATCAGAAGAGGTGACGAAAGTCGCACCCACACCAAATGTTTCAGTGTCAGTATCAGTGCCGGTGTACATGCCACCAGGTATGCTGGTCTTTGCGTAGTAGGAATTATCTTCAGCCAGCTTATCGATTTCTGCACCGGTTACAGGGATTAAAATAGACTCACAGGAAGTCGTGGCTTCTTTGATTGTTCCACTCGGGTGACCAACCGTGAATACCATTGCATCAATCTTGTTGTCACACAGCGCTTGTGATTGCTCAGAAGATTTAAGCTCGGCAGCCAGTTTAAAACTGTCCATCGTCCAGCCCATTTTCTCCATGACCACTTCCATGGTGCCGCGCGCACCAGACCCTGGATTACCTACGTTTACACGCTTACCAACCAATTGGTCAAAAGACGTGATGCCTGAATCAGCTCGCGCTACGACGGTGAAGGGTTCAGGGTGTACAGAGAATACCGCACGCAGTTTTTCAAATGCACCATCAGGGAATTGCTTTGGCGATGTGCCGTTGTAACCGTGGTACTGCCAATCAGATTGCGCCACACCCATGTCAAGGTCTCCGGCTCTGATTCCGTTGATGTTCTTAACCGATCCACCGGTAGTGTGTGTGCATTTAATATCGTGATCCTTAGTGCCACGATTCACCAGTTTGCAGATTGAGCCACCCACCACGTAGTAGACTCCGGTCTGTCCACCGGTACCTATCGTGACAAACGTTTCCGCCGACACTGCACCAGCAGCAGCGATACTCGTTGCGAAGGTGGCAGCTAGCAGCGTAGATTTAATAGATCCAGTCATACGACTTCCTCTCAAATTTAAAAGCGGACTATCTCCTGATGGCATTCAGTCGATAGTGATAACGAATCATCTTGACGTAGTATCTACAGGCAAAACAAGATCTACGCAGATTCTTTTAACCATGCGCTTTCAGGAAAGAAGAGAAAATCCGTATGCACACGGAAATATTAAACACGCACTATGAGACGTGGTTAATAGAACAACAGCGTGCTTGAATTGAGAGTGAGATCAGGCAGTAGGTTCAGCGGTATAAACGCCGCAGATTTTTGCCATATCAACCAGTTCGGCCAGTGATCGCGCCTGCATTTTAGCCATCACCCGCGCGCGATGATCGTCAACTGTGCGGTGACTGATATCAAGCTCTCTGGCAATCACTTTATTCGAGGTGTCAGCAGCACCGGCAACCAGACGGATCATGACATCTTTTTCTCTGGGGGTAAGCTGCTCGTAACAGCCGGTAATTTCGGATGCGTGCAAAGCACCTTCGTGGAGTTTTACACCGGCTTCCAGTGCAATGTCCAGACGTTCAACCAGCATCTCGACAGGATAGGGTTTTTCCAGAAAATCTGCAGCCCCGCCTTTCATCGCTTTTACTGACATTGGAATGTCGCCATGTCCGGTAATAAAAATGATGGGTAAAGGGATTTGTTTTTCAGCAAGAATTTCTTGCAGCTCAAGGCCATTGATACCCGGCATGCGCACATCAAGTACTAAACAACCCGGTGACTCGTGTTGATACGACGCCAGAAACGCCTCGGCGCTGGCATAACTGGATACAGAAAAGCCACGCTGTTCAAGCGAACGAGTCAGCGCTTTTCGCACTGCTTCATCATCATCAACAATGTAAACCGCTTTCTCGGAAACTTGCATAGGTTTACTCCTTGATTACCGGCAATGTAAAATGAAAGGTTGTCATATCCTGTACTGACTCATCTAACCACAGCCGGCCACCGTGTGCTTCCACAATGGATTGACTGATTGACAAGCCCATCCCCATTCCGTCCGCCTTTGTGGTACGAAAGGATTTGAACAAATCGGGGCGTTCATCAACCGTTATACCGGGCCCGGTGTCTTGTACTGTCACACAGATAAACTCTTCATCACTTTGCGTAGTCGTGATGTAGAGCTCGCGTGTTTCACTGTTATGGTGTCGAATTGCCTCAACCCCGTTTCTTTCCAAATTCACTAGTACCTGCTGTATCTGCACCGCATCTATTAATAGATTCGGGAGATTATCAGCCAGATGCAGCCTGACATCCACGTTATGCTCACGTGCTTCCGGATGCGTCAGCCGGACGGTTTCTTCCACCAGCCTGTTAATATTTACGCTGCTGGTCGCGTGCGTATCCTTACGAACCATTTGCCGCATGCTATGTATGATACCGCCTGCACGCTGCGACTGCTCGTAAATATCCGAAACCGTCTCCATCACATCTTCGCTGATATCCGCCTCACGCAGCAGGCTGGATAACAAGGCATCGCTATTATGGCTGATCGCTGTCAGAGGCTGATTTAACTCGTGAGCCAACACCGTCGCCATCTCCCCGGCCGTGGTCAGCCTGGCAACATGGGCCAGATCGGCCCGCAGCTTGCGATCCTGCTCTTCAAGATGACGCCGATCAGTAATATCTTCGTACACCAGCACGGCATATGGCAGACCGTTGGATTCAAAGGTCGTCAGGTGAATGACCATCCAACGTGTCTGATCCGGCAATTGACACGGGAACTCATAATGCAAGCTGTTGCGTCGCCCGCCGAGCACATCATCAATATTCCGTGAAGCGGCCTCCAGGCTGCGCTGCTCGGCAGAGGGGCGGGTGCGAAACGCCTCCAGATAATGAATACCTGCGACATCCTGCGTAATTTCGCCACAATAAGTTTTCCAGGCGTGGTTTGAGACTTTCACCAATCCACTCTCATCGAGAATGGCTATATTTGCAGCCATCGAATCGAGCGAAATACTCAGAAACTGTTCGGAGTCTCGAAGCGCCTCCTCCGCCTGCTCACGGCCAATGGTCTGTGATTTGATCAGCTCCTGGTAGACCGCTTCGAGCTCTAACTCGATATTTCGTCGCTTGGTGACATCCCGCGCTACCCCGCGATAGCCGATAAATTCTCCATCGATTCCGTTCAATGGCCGTCCACTCAGCGAAATAACCCGCCGTTCACCATCACCCGCCGCCCATTCGGATTCAAACTCTGTGAATTCCTGTCGGGCATTAATACTGTCGACAGGCCAGTGCGCGTCGGCAACTTTATTGTTGTGGGCAGAAAAAATGGCCGGGGAATCAGCGCTGGATCTTTCAGGCACACCCGGACTCACCGGCTGAAGCGCATTACCGGATAACACGTTTAGTTTCAGAGAATCCGTCATCTCCCAAAACCAGTCAGCACCGATATCCGCGAAATCAGCGATCCGCTGCGCGTAGCTTTCCTGCTCTTTCCTGAGGCGAGCCTGCAAATTGCGCTGCCTGATCAACAGCGCTGCAATACCCAATGCCATCAATGCAAACAATCCTAATAATGAAATCAGCGAGCCACGAAACCGATCCAGGGAGCTGGATTGCGCAGAAATCAAAGAGGTAGCCACACGGTCTGTTTCGAGCGCGATTTGTCGTAGCTGCGGGTATCGGTCAGCCATACGCTTTGACGCCATTTCGAGCACTACCTGATCTGTCGCGGTGTAACCTGCGACCCCCCAGGCCAACCATTGCTCGACATCTTCGAGTATTGGTTTCACGTAGGCGTGCGCCGTTGCTGCACCATCGAGTCGTTCAAAGGAATACTGGAAGCGCATTTTCTGTAGTTGCAGTTGTGCGTCATCTAACGCCAGTTCAACAGAGTCCCTGCTACTTGATGCGGCATTACTCTGCTCGCGCTCCAGCGCAAGCAACACCCCGGCATATTCATGCAGCAAATTGGCAACATCATGTTGTTGCTGCAACACTTCCTCAGCAAGTGCCTCGCGAATCTGGGTAGTAGCGCGTTGCACAAATAGCGCTAACGCTATCCCCACGCCCACCACCAGCAGAAAGATGATTACCGTCCACCAACGCTGTGTTACAACATCCGGGTCCGTTTTAGCGGCCATATACGAGAGTCTTGTTCACTGATCGCTACTCTTCAAGCCCG
This sequence comes from Laminaria ephemera, assembly GCA_036873875.1. Taxonomy (NCBI): domain Eukaryota; class Phaeophyceae; order Laminariales; family Laminariaceae; genus Laminaria; species Laminaria ephemera. Next base: position 26,114 of record JAYJMJ010149566.1, read on the forward strand.
GTGAAATGTGGATGATTATGTTCGCGATAGTATTTCTCTGCCCCTGGGTGCAGAGGTGCACTTAAACCAACGAGCGCTGTCTTATAATTCACCTCATCCCCTTTGGGGTGTCCACTACTCAGCACTTCAAGTGTTTCTTCGCTCCATAATAACTCGGTGATTTGATACACAAGTGCTTCACTCAGTTCCGAATTAACAACAAGCTGCGCCGGCACAGCCAGAGTTTGCACCGGCGTTTTATCACCGTAAGTGTCAGCCGGTATATTATCAACTGTAAAAAACGGATACTCCTCAAGCAGTGCGGTGAGCTCAGGACTATCAATAGGAATAATTCGACCAACACCGTCGCTTATCAATTCTGAAACACCAGCCACCGGGTATCCGGCAACAATAAAAAAGGCATCAAGTTGCTCACGCCTTAATCGATCAATCGCATCAGTCGCTTTTAAATAAACGGTTTTTATATCATTACCCGCGATACCGTGAGCTTGCAGCACATGCTGTACGTTAAGTTGTGTTCCGGAACCCACCTCATCAACAGAAACTAATTTTCCAACCAGATCTTTTACTTCATTAACATCACTTTCTGCCCGCACCACCAGATGCAGACTTTCAAAGTATAATGTGGCAACCGTGCGTAGATTATCGATCGGCTCGACACCGGAAAATGCACCGGCACCGTTATAAGCCCAATGCACTACATCTGCCTGAGATAAACCCGCCTCTAACAATCCAGCGCCTATATCTTCAACATTTGCAGCGGACCCATTAGAACGTTGAGCCAGCGCCAGAACACTACGTGAGGAACATTCCTCGCAGTACGGCAAAGCGATTCGACCGCTGATTCCTTGCGCTATCAAAGATCCTATCGGGAAGTAAGTGCCAGCGGTGCCACCTGTCCCGATCCGAAACGGATAAACCTCAGCAGTGGCTGGCGGCGCCAGTGCGATCATCAGCAGCAGCAAACAACGCAAGACAAGACGGCTCAATATCTGGTGCGGGTATTTTAAAATAATAGTTCCAGGCTCTTGTGAGCTGTAGCCAAGAGACTACCTGCTTAATGCAGCGCTGCCAACCGCCTGGCACTCAAGGGAGTACCGGGGCCGCCGCAATTAAACGCTTTGTATAGTCATGTTCCGGTGAATTAAACACGCGCGATGTTTCACCCTGCTCGACTATCTGGCCATCCTTCATCACCAGCACGCGATCAGTCACAGACTGCACAACGGATAGATCATGAGAAATAAACAGGTAAGACAAATGGTATTGATCGGAGAGACCGGCCAGCAAATCGAGTATTTGTGCTCTGATTGAAACATCGAGCGCTGAAACCGCCTCATCCAGAATGATGAGCTCAGGCCGGATTATTAACGCTCTGGCGATTGCAATTCGCTGGCGCTGCCCACCTGAAAATTCATGTATGTATTTATCAGCATCAGCGGCCTCTAACCCCACACTCGCCAGCGCTTCGGACACCAGCCTGGTTTTCTGTGGCCCGACCGGGGGCGAATCAAGCAAATGAAAAGGCTCCGCGACCAGGCGACGCACTTTATGCCGTGGGTTAAATGAGCCATACGGATCCTGAAACACAACCTGCATTTTTCGTCTTAAAGAACGTGGCATTACCTCACCGGCTATCACGGGCTCCCCGTCAATCGAAATGCTGCCTTCCTGACACGGCTCCAATCCCAGTATTGCACGGGTCAGTGTGGATTTACCGCAGCCACTCTCTCCCACCAGGCCAAGATTCTCACCGCGATACAGCTCAAAGCTTACATCATCAACAGCCCTGAATTTCCCGGCAGCTGCAAATAGGCCACGCCCGGGTACCGTATAGTCGCGTGAGACCTGTTGAACCTTCAGTAAGGGAATATCTGACCTTTGATTTCGTTCGCGATGCGGAACATGAGTCGACGCCTCAAAAAGCTGCCGCGTATAGGGATGATTCATCTCACGAAAAACATCACTGGTATTACCTGATTCAAGCACTCTGCCCTGACGCATGATCACAATGGTATCGGCAGTGTCTGCCACCACGGCTAAGTCATGGGAGATTAATACCAACCCCATATTGTCTTCACGGGTAAGCTTTTTTAGTAAGGTCAGTATCTGCGCTTGTGTGGTGACATCCAACGCTGTTGTGGGTTCATCTGCAATCAACAATCCAGGCTGCAGTGCTATCGCCATTGCAATGACTACCCGTTGTCGCTGACCACCCGATAATTCATGCGGATAGCGACTCAGCGGAAATTCAGCATTGGGTAGTTCAACCCTTTCCAAAGTTTCAGCGGCTAGTCGCAGCGCTTCCCTGCGATTAACTTTGCGATGAATTTGTACTGTTTCTGCCACTTGCCGGCCAATGCTCTGCACCGGATTAAGCGCAGTCATTGGTTCCTGAAAAATCATCCCGATATCATCGCCACGCACATCACACATTTGCGCTTCTGTTTTAACCAGCAGATCTTTACCGTCAAACAGAATCTGCCCATCCACCGATGATCCTCCGGGCAACAACCGTAGAATAGAAAATGCCGTCAGCGATTTTCCCGATCCACTCTCACCGATAATACCCAACACTTGCCCGGCACTTACCTGCAAATTAATATCGTGCAGAATGGGAGTTTTGTTGATGGATAACTTTAGATTTCGAACGTCAAGCAGCGTCATCGGCTATCACGCTTTTGCCGTGGATCAAAGTAATCTCGCAGACCATCACCAAACAGGTTTAACCCCAGCACGGTCAGTACAATGGCTAACCCCGGGAACAACGCCAGATGGGGTGCGAAAGAAATCATCGTTTGGCTTTCGGCCAACATTCGTCCCCAACTGGGCACCGGTGGTTGGGCACCCAGCCCCACATAAGATAATCCTGCTTCAGCCAGAATACCGAGCGAAAATTGAATCGTCCCCTGTACGATCAACAAATTCAAAATGTTCGGCAAAATATGCTCTATTGAAATCAACACTCGAGACTTGCCGGCGACTCTTGCTGCAAGAATAAAATCTCTCGTCCACAAGCTTAACGCGGCTCCACGGGTCAGCCTCGCAAACACCGGCACATTAAATATACCAATCGCTATTATCGCGTTCACCGCACTGGGGCCAAAGACTGCGGTGATCATAATAGCGATCAACAGCGCCGGAAACGCAAAGACAAGATCATTCATGCGCATGATGAATTCATCGAGCAAACTATTTTGCCTGGCAGCAGCCGCCAACCCCAGTGGCACGCCGAACAATAAACCGATGCTCACTGCGATCAGTGCCACTGCGATAGAGGTACGCGCACCCACCATAATCATGGAAAAAATATCGCGACCAAAATGATCCGTGCCGAACCAGTGAATAGCCTCCGGCTTTTTCAGCTTGTTCGGGATATCAAGCTGCGTTACATCAAAAGGTGTCCAAAGAAAAGACAATAGAGCAGCCGCTATAAATACGATCGCTAATACCGCACCGATAATTAAGTTTCGCCGTTGCAGCACGCGACGCCATAGCGCTGGCTTATTTTCTTCAAGCGGCATAGCGAGCCCGAAGACGCGGATCAGCATACGCATAGGCCATATCAACGATGAAAGTGACCACCACCACCGCAAACACCAATAACATCACCACACTTTCAACGACGATCAAATCACGTTGCGAGATACTTTGAAAGATCAGCCTGCCCAGGCCCGGTAGAAAAAAAACATTTTCTATAATAATGGCTCCGGCCAGTAGAAAGGAAAACTGCAGACCAATAATAGTAAGCACGGGAATCAGCGCGTTTCTGAGAGCGTGCCGCCACAGGGATTGATTGGCGGTTAATCCTTTGGCTCTTGCGGTGCGAATAAAATCTTCATCAAGCGTATCCAGCAAGGATGAACGCATCACCCGCGCAAGAATAGAAGCTTGCGGCAGTGCCAGTGCTATGGCCGGTAAAGTCAGTGCTTTTATACCGGTAAAAAAGCCATTTTCCCAACCCGGAAACCCTCCGGCAGAAAACCAGCGTAATTTGATCGCAAAGAAAAGCACCAGCAGCATGGCAAACCAGAAATTGGGTATCGCCACACCAAGCTGTGTGACCCCCATAATACTGACATCAGCAAAAGAACCGCGTCGGGTGGCCGCCAGAATTCCAGCCGGAAATGCTATCAGGGTGGATAACGCCAAAGCATAAAGCGCTAATGGCAGAGAGATCACCATACGATCCGCAATCATCTCTGCAACCGGGGTTCTGTAAGTGTATGAAGTGCCGAAATCTCCGCGCAGCATGCCACTGACCCAGTGAAAGTACCGAACAGGTTTGGAGACATTTAACCCCAGTTCTTCACGCAAAGCGTTTACCGTGGCAGGCTCTGCGTTGAGTCCCAACATGTAGCTGGCGGGATCACCGGGAACAACTTCGATCGCTATAAATATAACGACGCTTGCGACCAGCAGTGTCAGGGCAAGAGATATCAGTCTCTTTAATGCATAACGAAACAAGGTGATAGGATACGTTTAAATGACTAGTTTAAAGAAAGTGCCAGTGCGCGCACTTTACAGCAGCGCACTGACGCTCTTTATTTTACTTCCAGTGTACCGCCGTTAAATCGTTTGCCTGTGTCGGAGAGTTCTCCCACAAACCAACGATCTCACTATTGGCGACACCGGTTTTAGCCAACTGGAAGAGATACCCGTTCACATAGTCTTCAGAAATAATACGCTGACCTGTCTGTAGCATTTCTGTGCGCTTGTCAGGATCCGTTACCCCTTCAAGATCAGTCATCAATTGCTGAAAATCAGGATTGTCGTACTGGAAGTAGTAATCAGGCTTCGCATAGATACCGATATCCATCGGCTCTGTGTGAGACACGATAGTCAAGCCAAAATCTTTACCGCGAAAAACCTGTTCCAGCCACTGTGCCCATTCAAGATTACTGATTTCGGTTTGAATGCCCACCTCACGTAATTGCGCCGCTATAATTTCTCCGCCTCTTCGAGCGTAGGATGGTGGTGGCAATTTTAACGTGGTGGTAAACCCGTCTGCCATACCCGCCTCTTTTAACAGAGCCTTTGCTTTTTCAGGGTCATAGACAGAGTTATCAAGCAGATCAAGGTAGGCAGGATTATGTGGTGCGAAGTGTGTACCGATCGGAGTCCCGAAACCAAACATAGCGCCGTCGATAATGGCTTTGCGATCTATTGCGTGTGCCACAGCCTGCCTGACCAGTTTGTTATCGAATGGCGGCTGCTTGTTGTTGGTCGATAATATAGTTTCCCCTTCAGTCGATCCCACAACAACATTGAAGCGGGGATCTGCATCAAACTGCATCAGATTCTCTGGCGCCGGATACACCGGGAAGGCATCAACATCACCGGCCATTAATGCAGCGAATGCCGCTGTGGGCTCAGAGATAAACTTGAAGGTCGCTTTTTCAAGCTTTGCAGGCTCGCCCCAGTAGTCCGGATTTTGAGTGATTTCAATCCGATCACCCTGCACCCACTTTGAAAATACAAAAGGGCCGGTACCAACCGGCGCTGTTTTGGCCTTGTCAAAGGAGTCAGGGGATACAATGATCGCATCGCCCCAGGCCAGATTAAACAACAGCGCGCCATTCGGTTGCGCCAGAGTGATGACCAGCGTTTCCGGATCAGTGACTTCAACCGATGAGATACCGGTAAACAGTTGCTTCTGAGCGTTAGTTGAGGTCTCGGAGCGAGCACGGTCTAGCGAGAACTTCGCATCCTGCGCATCAAAGTTACTACCGTCATGAAATTTTACGCCGGTATTGAGCGTGAATGTATAAACCAACCCGTCTTCAGAAATAGCCCACGATTTCGCCAAAGCCGGTTGAACACTACCATCAGACCCGAACCGGGTCAGCCCTTCAAAAATATTGGCATAGACAACTTCATCAATCGCAGCCGCCGCCCCTGCGGTCGGATCAAGGTTGGGGGGCTCAAGCTGCATGCCCAGCACCAAATCCGCTTTTGCCGCTTGTGCGTTTGCGCTGATAACAGCGCCGGTCAGGCAGAATGCCGTCAAAATCGCAGACGTCAGTTTTTTAATTTGCATATCGGGAGCTCTCCGTTTTTAAAGCGATGCAGTTCTTAGCATTTCAACAGGGTTAATTTATCACACCAGGCAGTGTTCCAGCGCCTGTTTAGGGGTTTTCCATGTGGAAAAACAATAAATATTTCAGAATTTATTTATAATTTTCAACAATTTAAGAAAATCAGCGATAAACAGATACAAATTCATCGAATCCTGCCCGCTCGGTGACCAGGCTATTCTCAATCGCCTCAAAATCTGCGTAACCGATTGACATACCACAGACGACTACCTCGTGCCCCGCCAGAGGCAATGCCTCGCGGATCGCCTGGTGATAGCCACAGAATGCAGCCTGGGGACACGTGTGTAACCCCGATTCCCGGGCCAGCAGCATGACATTTTGCAGAAACATCCCGTAATCAAGCCAGCTACCGGTATTGAGATCACGGTGGATGGTGAAGATCACGCCTACCGGAGCGCTAAAAAACTCGAAATTGCGGCGATGCTGCGCTTTCATTTTTTCCTTGTCGCCTTTTTCGATCCCCAGAAGTGTGTACAGATCCCAACCGACTTTACGGCGTCTGGCCAGATAAGGCTCAAAGAACTTATCCGGGTAGTAGGGTTCTTCGGCGTCGAACGGCTCATCGTTATCATAAGCTTGCAACACTTTATCGCTGACTTGCGTAAGAGTGGCGCCTGTTAGCAGGTGCACTTGCCAGGGCTGCATATTAGTACCACTCGGGGCTCTGGACGCGCTGGTAAAAATCTCTTGCAGTTGTGAGTCACTGACCGGTTGATCGGTAAACGCTCTCAGGGAATGCCGGGTCAGTACCGCATCAGAAACGGAAGTACTCGCCGTCGAAGGATCTGGCTTGCTCAAATCAAGGGCCTCATTGAAATATTTTATGAAACTGTGAGTCTACCCCATCCGGCTGTCAAAGACCGTTGTCCACGAGCCGATACCCCAATCGCTACCCGGATGGGAAAGCGAAGCAAATAAAATAATAAAAACGGAGAGTTAACAATGGCAGCAATCAGTAGTACAGAAATCTATAACGCCCCCGAAGCACCTCTTACCGAATCAACCCCCGAAGTTAAATCCAGTCTGTTTAGCATGCAAGGCCGACTCGGCGTTCTCAAATACATGGCACACTCAATGGTGTTAATGATCGCAGTGATGGCTTTATTTGCTGTCGTTGCCTTAGCCAGTGGAATGAGTTTTTCAGCAGAAAGTACACCGCAGCTTAACCCCATCGTGATGTCTGTATTCGTCATTTGCATGCTGCCTGCGGCGTGGGTAGGCTTTACAATGTTCGCTAAACGCCTTCATGATCTGAATCTGAGTGGCTGGTATATGTTAATCGCTTTCATCCCTATTCTCGGTAGTTTGTTTAGCATATTTGCAATGTGTGCCCCGGGTATGAAAGAGGGGAATCGCTTCGGTGCATTAGCAGTTACTGCCACCTGGGAAAAAGTGCTCGGAGCCATCGGACTAGTGTTATTTGTTGTGACTATGTTAGCCTCGATTGTGGCCATCGCAGCTCCGTTCGTGATGGGTAACTAAACACCACATCACCAGACTGTTTCCACGATGTACGAAAGAAAACTCGACACCACCTACTTAATTAATACCCCCGAGGGTATAGATATAGAGTTGGCTGTCGCAGGACCAGTAGCCCGGGCATTAGCCTGGGTTACTGACTTTGCTATAAGAGCAGTAATCTATCTGGCCATAGTATTCGCTACCCAACCCTTCCTGGAAGGGCGCACAGCCAATGACGACGGGGCCTTCCTCTTAGGCTTTTACAGCATACTTGTGTTTTTACTGGAGTGGCTCTACCCCACTTTGCTCGAAGCCTTCTATGGCGCTACTCCAGGCAAGCGCTGGTTAAAACTCAGAGTCATTCAAGATGACGGCACGCCGGTAACCCTGCCCTCATCCATCATCAGAAATTTTCTCCGCGCTGCTGATTTTCTACCCCTATTTTATGTCACGGGCTTAATCGCGATGGTGAATAACAGTGCCTTCAAAAGACTGGGAGATTTAGCAGCCGGCACACTGGTTATCCATACGCCACCCGCATCATTAAACAAACCATTCAGTCACACTGAAGCATTGCCATTACCCGCAGGTATCAATGCCGAAGAAAAAATCGCTATTGTGCGTTTTGCAGAACGATCATCTGATCTATCACCGGAACGGCAGATCGAACTGGCTAACTTGCTTGGCAATCTCACGGGGCAAACCGGTGAAGCCGCAGTAAACACGCTCAAGGCGTGGTCACACTGGATAATCAACGGTCAGGAAAATGCTGAAACAAACTCACTTTGAATCAGCACACAGGGCCCAATGGGATGCCCTGAGAGCGATTGTTGAAAAAATCAACAGCAGCAGACCGGGTCGTCGGGCAGCTAAAGAACAGCTGCAACAATTACCCGCGCTTTATGTCGGCGTTTGCAACAACTTATCCTTAGCCAAGACACGCGGCTACAGCCCGAACCTGATCAATGAACTCCACACACTGGTGATGGATTCACACCGGCTGATGTACCAGCATAAAACCAGCTGGATGAGACGCGCCATTAACTTTATAAAGGGCGGGTTTCCCACACTGGTTCGCGAACACTACAAACTATTCTGGCTTTGCACGGCGTTGTTTTATGTTCCTGCCATACTCACCGGGTTATTCGCGTACAACGACACCAACTTCATCTACCGGATCCACGATTCAGAAACTGTGGCTTCAATGGAGTACATGTACCAGCCTTCTGAGTCGATGCTGTTCCGCCCTGAAGGCCGCGAATCAACCTCTGACTTTCTTATGTTCGGTCACTATATCTCGAACAATATCGGAATCGATTTCCGGGTATTTGCCGGCGGGATTCTATTCTGCATCGGTAGTCTGTTCTTTATGATTTATAACGGCCTGGCCATCGGGTCTGTTGCCGGGCATTTAACCGCCAAGGGTTATATCCCGACATTCTGGGGCTTTGTTGCCGGGCACAGTGCATTTGAACTAACCGCGCTTGTCATTAGTGGCATGTCAGGCATGCTGATCGGACTGGCTTTGATCAGCCCGGGTCGTCGCACTCGTGCAGACGCCTTGAAACAACAAGCACAGATTGCAGTAAGGCTGGTCATTGGTGCAGGAATAATGACACTGCTGGCGGCTTTCATCGAAGCTTACTGGTCATCGAGCAACCTGAACCCTATCCTGAAGTATACGGTCGGCGTGTTTTTCTGGACACTGACCTTTGTCTATCTGGCGTTCGGAAAGACTGCTTCACCACATCATTACCCCAGCCACTCAGGGGGTAATAATGGATCTTGATAAGATAAGTGTCGAACTCAGGCCCCGCGACGGATGGCAGAGTATTGATCTGGGCTTTCAGATGGCAAGGCGCTGGTTTCTGCCCTTAGCGACGCTTTGGTTGTGCCTCGCTGTGCCTGTTTACTTGTTTTTAAAACTTCTGCCACTACCCGGATACGCCATACTGATGATCTGGTGGTGGTTTAAACCGCTTTATGAATCACCGTTATTGTTCTGGTGTTCACGCGCCATGTTTGCCGAGAACGTCAGTCGCAGAGAAGCACTGCGCACAGCAATCGCAAGACTTCCAAAGCTACTCACCAGCTATTTATCGATCAGGCGGCTAAGTACATCACGATCTCAGGATATGAGTGTCATCATGCTGGAAAATCTGTCTGGCAACCAACGGCGTGATCGTATCGCCGTGCTTAACCGGATGGCAACACGCACATTCGCTTTAATTTCTATGTGTCTGCACTTTGAGATCATCCTGTTCTATGGCCTGTTAATTCTGTTGCTGGCCATGCTGCCCGAATCCACCGGTGCAAGCCACGCTTTTAGCATGCTATTTGTTGAGCAACCCACCGGCTGGGCTGCAACCGTCACGGAAATCGCTACGTTAACCGTCGGTGCCGCAATCGCCCCGTTCTATGTGTGCGCAGGCTTTGCACTCTATATTAATCGACGCACACACATGGAAGCGTGGGATATCGAGCTTGAATTCAGACGCGCGGCTTCCAGAAAACGGGTTGATAAGATTGGTCGCAATAAAAATCTGGCTGCCGCACTGATCACCATCGCGTTGCTCAGCTCTTTCGTACCCGTTGAAAATTCCTACGCAAAGACAACCCCCGCAGAAGCCCGAACCACCATTGATCATGTACTGGAAAGTGACGACTTCGGCGCTACCAAAATGGCGAAGCGCCTTAGACTGAAGGAAGACCTCGATTCAGACGATGACGACGATGAAAATGACTATAATTTCGAATGGCTTGATGATGCCGCTGGCTGGTTTAAAAACATAGCCCGGGTATTGGAATTCCTGCTGTGGGGCCTTTTTATTATTGTGATGGCAGCAATTGCATACGCACTCTATCGTCGATCAGATGCCTTGCAGTCATTTGCAAGGAGCCTGGGCTGGAACCCGAAGTCCGCCACAGGCAGTACCGTCTTTGACCTTGATATCAGACCGCAGTCTTTGCCATCAGATATTCCATCTACCGCAAAGCGGCTCATTAGCGACGGGAAGAAACGCGAGGCAATGAGCCTGTTGTACCGTGGTGCGCTTTCAAGACTGGTACATCGTCATGGCATGACGATTCGCTCAAGTGCTACCGAACAACTCTGCGTTGCGCAGGTTGAACAGGAACAACCCGTTCATCGTAGTCAGATCTTTACTCATCTGACGACACTTTGGCAGAAAACAGCCTACGCACAACAGGCTCCTGAAGATAACGATATTCATTTAATGTGCGACCAATGGTCCGGTGCGTTTGACGGTGACTCGCGTGACTGATGCTAACTATCGCCCGGGTATAAAAGCAGTCATCATCAGTGTTCTGGTGATCGGATCGATTACTATCGGCGCATTGATATTCACCAGATATTTTGAATACAAAGAAGTAGAAGTCACCACAGGCAATAGTCCGCAGGCTATTAAAGAGAATCTACTGGCGGCAAAGAGATATCTTGCTGAACTTGACTATCAAGTGGAAACTATAGATGGACTAGATTTCTTTGGTGACCTACCACCGTCAGATCACACAATCCTATTGCAGACTCTTCCGGCTGACCTGCCAGAGTCTTACTACAACGACCTCGCCAACTGGATAAAGACCGGCGGTGACCTCATTGCGGGTATGGATCTCGGTGTCGATGAAGAAGGCACTGCGAACGATTTCTTGAGCCAATTTGGTTTCTATATTGATTACGACCAATGGTGGGAGGACACTGACTTCTACCCGGGGCTCGAAACAATCACTCTGTCTGGTGATGCGGAACCGCTTGTCATCAACGCAAGAGTTACCTTTCCGATTAATCTGGATGACTCTGACAATGTCTCATTCAGCATTCCGTACGAAGACGAAGACTATCTTCTGGTACAACTTAACGCAGGATCAGGGCATCTGACACTGATTTCAGACACTAATATTTTCTCAAACTGGAGTATCGGGGAACACGACCACGCCTTATTGTTATCGCGCATTGTTGAATCCACTGACTCAAAGACAATTTGGATAAACGATAACTTTAATGGCTTCAAAGGGCTTTTTTCCCTGATTTGGGAAAACTATAAATGGGTGGTGCTGCTATTAGCAGCGCTGTTGTTGCTGTGGCTCAGGCAGGCAAGTGTCCGGCTGGGCCCACTGGAAAATTTCCCTGATACACTGTCGAACAATTTCGCTCAGCACTTGCTGGCAGTGGCACGCTTTCATTTTCGACACGACAATACAGAAACACTTCTCGCCCCGACCCGGGACAAGATTATTAAATCTCTGATCGCAGGCAAGCCCGGTAGCGATGAAGAGGTAGTTAAACAAATAGCGTCAAGAAGCAAATTGCCGCAAACACAGGTTCAACAAGCCTTGTTTGGCAAAGCATCTAACTCGACAACGCTAACGGCAGCAACAGCGACCTTAAAGCAATTGACGGCACTCACACGTCAGCGGCATTAAAAAAACTATCGAGCACTATCAACCGAATACTCAGTGCTCAACAATGGAATTACCATGAACCACGAGAATAATATCAGCACAGCGCACGATCAGCTAAAGACACTGCGCACCGCTTTGCAGTCAACCATTATCGGTCAGACTCAGGTGATCAATGATGTGTTGGTCGCCGCAGCTGCCAGTGGTCATATTCTGGTTGAAGGTGTTCCGGGGTTGGGCAAAACACTATTGGTCCGGTGTTTTGCAAAGTGCATAGACTGCGGCTTCAACCGGATTCAATTTACCCCTGACCTGATGCCCAGCGATATTGCCGGTCACGCTATGTTTGATGCGAAAACACAGGAATTTTCAATCCGGCGCGGACCGGTCTTCACCAACTTCGTGCTGGCAGATGAAATAAATCGATCACCCGCTAAAACACAGGCAGCACTCCTTGAGGCGATGCAAGAACAACAAGTCAGTATCGAAGGTGAGACCATGGCGCTGCCTGATCCATTCATTGTGTTGGCCACTCAGAACCCGATCGAACAAGAGGGCACCTATCCACTCCCACAGGCACAACTTGACCGGTTCCTGATCAAAGTGCTGATTGAATACCCGGGCAATGAAGATGAACTGGAGATGTTAAAGCTGACGACACAGGGATCGACTGGCGATAACCTGGATCTCTCACGCATTCAGACTATTCTGGGACCACAGGATTTAATCAACATTCAGGCTGCTGCTGCAGAGGTCCATGTTGATGACGAAGTGGCCCGCTACATGGTGACACTGGTGCGCAGTACCCGCGACTGGAATGGCATCAATGCCGGTGCAGGCCCGCGCGCCAGCATCGCCATGTTAAGAGCAGCCAGAGCACAGGCACTTTTAAACGGCCATGATTTTGTCACCCCTGATGATGTACAAGGAGTCACTAAAGCAGTACTCAGGCATCGTATCGGTCTGACAGCCGATCTGGAAATCGAAGGCTACCGCACCGACGATATCATTGACAATCTAATCGAACAGATCGAGGCACCACGCAAGTGAACAAACACTTGCAAGGGCTATCACAATGAGGCCGCGCAAGGCAGCGTTTGGCTATTTAATCCTGCTGCTGCCGTTCGCCGTACTGGCTTCTGCAAGCCCCCTGGCTTTATCGATTCTAGCTATTGGATGTGGACTGTTTCTGCTGTACAGCATTATAGAATGGCTGGTTATCCGCCGCGCAAGTCGATCCATAATCATCGACCGCAGAGTGACTAAAACCCTGTCACTGGATGTCTGGTCTAACGTTACACTTAAAATCCATAATCAATCATGGTTACCATTGACTCTGCAGTTACACGACATGCACCCTCCCGAGTTCATGTTTGATGGCTTGCCTGAAACGATCACACTGGCGAAGAATCAGCGCGGCAGCATCACCTATCGAATAAAGCCACACCGGCGAGGCGAATACACGTTTCCTGCTGTTGATTGCCGATTGAATAGCAGGCTGGGCCTGTGGCAACACAACAAAAAGTTACCGGCTCTCAGTGAAGTCAAAGTCTACCCGAACTTTGCCGCGCAACGTCATTTTGCTCTGCTTGGTGCAAGTCAGCAGAATGTATTTGGTATTCAGCGACTGCAAAGACGCGGTGAAGGCAATGACTTTCATCAGCTCAGGGAATTCCGTGACGGTGATCCCCTGCGTGCCATCGACTGGAAAGCAACGTCCAGAATTCGCAAACTCATCGCTCGTGAATATCAACAGGAACGCGATCAGCAAATAGTTCTGCTACTTGATTGTGGCAGACGCATGGCACATAGCGACGAAGACTTGTCTCATCTGGATGAAACTTTAAATTCAGTACTTTTGTTATCTCATCTGGCCATTAAGCAGGGCGATGCGGTGGGTATGATGACTTATGGTGGCGTTGAACGCTGGATTCCGCCCGCCAAAGGCAATACCGCTGGCCGGTCCCTGTTGATTAATCTGTATGACCTGTACCCGACCCGTGCCGCGTCCGATATTCGCAACGCTGCCAGCCAACTAATGACCAGGCTGAGTCGCCGCGCCATGGTAGTGATTGTGACCAACACCAGAAACGAAGAAAGTGATGAAATCATCGCCGCTATTACTCTACTTAAGAAAAGACATCTGGTGGTACTGGCTGATTTGCGTGAATCCGCAGTTGATCGAATTGAAAAAACTCAACCCGCATCACTGGAAGAATCGTTATCGTGGCTGGGTGCGAGTAATTATCAAATAGAGCGCCAAAGATTCCATGAACGGTTGCGCGGCCACGGCGCACTGATACTGGATACTGTCCCGCGGAAGCTGACCGGTATGCTGGTTAATCAATACTATGAAATCAAGCAGCTCGGGTCACTTTAGAACAAAGTCTACACATCGCGTTTCACCACAATAGTCTTAGCCATTTTATCGTGCCACCCCTGCTTGCGTCGGTCCCACGCCACCGCGAACAAGCCAAGCCCCAGAGGAATGCAACTCACAAAGTAGCCAAGGTATCGCACAATCCACTGCCAGAGTTTGGGTTGTCCGCCGGTATTTGCATCAATGATTTTAGATTTGATCAGCATCTTCCCGGGGGTGGCAGATTTTTTTATCCAGAAAATAAAAACAATTATCGCAGGCCCCAAAATACTTAAAACGGTATACAAGGTGCCCGGGCGATCCGACGGATCGAGGCCGAATACACGGGGGCCAAACAACAGATACAATGGTGGCAACATCACCAACATAGTCACAATGCTATCGACTATCGCTGCCAGAACACGTTGCCAAAACCCTATGTATTGATGAGTATCGGATGGTGAGGTCAAGTCAGCTCGGGGCGCTTGATACGGGTCTGTTGAAGACCCGTCACTGTTACCTGTCATGCTTATAACTCTGTCAATTCGCTTTAGCTTTTAAAATAATTTTTTCAACGTGTTCGCTACCATTGAGCATTTCACGACCTGTGGTCATATCGCACATTTGCTCAAAGGCGGCAGCGATGTTTTCCGGGTTGCGGTCGGCTGCCGGCAGATAAACACCTTCGGCTTCGATTAGCTTTGCAACGGTGAAACAGCCAGCCCCTGCCAACAGAATAGTGCGCTGCGGCCCGTCTTCACTTGCCAGAAATAATACGGCCGGTGACACATGTTCCGGATCAAGCGCCTCAAGGACATCCGGAGGCATCACATCTTCGGTCATTCGGGTAGCGGCAGACGGCGCAAGACAATTCACCTTAATGCCGTACTTTTCACCTTCTATACACAATACATTCATTAAACCGACCACCCCGAATTTAGCCGCGCCATAATTCGCCTGGCCAAAATTTCCATAGATACCGGATGTTGATGTTGTCATCACAATGCGTCCGTAGCGTTGCTCACGCATGACCGGCCACACCGCCTGACTGCAGTATGCCGACCCGTTTAAATGCACATCAACCACCGCACGCCAGTCATCGCCCTGAAGCTTTGCAAATGATTTATCACGCAGTATTCCAGCGTTATTAACCAGAATATCGACTCGTCCCCAGGTGCTTACCGCCTCGGCGACCATCGCCGCGACCTCTGACTCAGAGGTAACATTGGCGGTATTCGCGATCGCCTGACCACCTGCAGCGATGATTTCGTCGACCACAGACTGCGCGGCTCCCCCGGTGCCGGTGCCGGTCCCGTCTCGCTGGCCACCCAGGTCATTGACCACCACCCTCGCACCCCGGGCTGCCAGCTGTAAAGCGTGAGACCGCCCCAATCCGGACCCTGCCCCGGTCACGATAGCCACTCTGTCGTTAAATGAAATGGACATATATTTGCCTTTAAGTTGAAAAGAGTCAGAACGGAAACTGGCATCCCATCTGCTGATATTTTTGGCGGTCAGCGTGGATTCAATGAAGTTTTTCGGGTCTGGCGGTCAGAATCCACAATCTGTCACATGCAGGTAACATTTTATAACAACGCCGTCGACGAAATCACCGACAATACCACCCGAAACAATACTTTCTCATGGACACCTCATGAAAGCCTTATTCGGTCTACACCGTAAAAATGAATATCCGGATCACCTTAATCCGGAACACCCCTACTATCCGCCGCGGAATACCCACCACAACGGCGACCAGTATGACGATAGTATTCTCGATCTGCCTTCCATCGAAGATCGCCAGACGCGGACCCACGGCCCCCGACAGCACTCAGCCCAGGACAGACTGACCACACTGGAAGCATTACAAATCATTCGCCGGCGCTTCGAAGAAAGCCAGAGAGTCATCTACGAAGACCAGGCAGCCTAAACAGTATCCCTTAGCGAGTGCTGGCATTACCAGCACTTGCCCCAGTCTCCCCTCCCGGCTTCAGTATTTTCGGCCCCGCGCTCTACAGATATCTCATCCATTTCGCTATACTTTGGCAGTTTCGTTACTGCTTGAATCACGCGTCGGTTTTCCAAAGTCGCGCCGGACCTTCTGTTGGCTTCAAATACTTCTATTAAATACTACACGTGGTTTGAATCACCCATTGGCAAGCTGCTCATCGCCGGTTGTGACAAAACCCTGCAGAGCATCTGTTTCCCGAACGGACGGCGTCCGGGGAAACCCGAAGCCGGCTGGCTATTTCGCCCGAACGCTTTCTCCGAAGTCAGTCACCAGTTAGATGACTACTTTCGCGGAAAGCTGACAGAATTCGACTTAGCCCTGGCACCGTCAGGGACGAACTTTCAGTCACGGGTCTGGCAGGCACTGCAACAAATACCGTATGGCGAAACCTACTCTTACGCAGCGATCGCGGAACAAATTGGGCAGCCCAAAGCAACACGCGCTGTCGGCAGCGCCAACGGTCGAAATCCCATACCCATTATCATTCCCTGCCACCGGGTGATTGGCAGAGACGGCAGCCTCACCGGGTTTGGCGGCGGCCTGCCGACTAAAAACTTTTTATTGCAACTGGAAAACTCTGATCAGTTGACTCTGCCGTTTTAATCGGAAATACAGGCAAAGAAAATTCTCACCTGCATTGTGGTTTATGCAGGCATCGGAATATCGGCGGTAAACTTTGGCACATGATATCCCCGTTGCACGGCTTCTCTTGTCGCAATGCTGAGGTACCAGCGTTTCACGTTTTCATACTGATTTAAATCGATAGTTTGCCATTCGTAGCGGGATATCCACGGCCATACGGAGATATCAGCAATTGAGTATTCACCTGCAATATATTCATTATCAGCAAGCTGCCGATCGAGCACGCCGTAAAGCCGATTGGTCTCTTTGATATAGCGCTCTTCTGCATATGGCGCGACACCTGCGTTAAATTTCACAAAGTGATGAGTTTGCCCCGCCATTGGGCCAAGCCCGCCCATCTGCCACATCAACCATTCAATGGTTGTCCAACGAGTCGCCGGCTCAGTGGATAGAAAGCGACCTGTTTTTTCAGCCAGGTACAATAGGATCGCACCTGACTCCATCAATGAGGTATCAGTCTCCCGATCGACCATTGCCGGAATACGATTATTGGGACTGATCTTTAAAAAGGCGGGCTCAAACTGATCTTTATTGGTGGTGATATCAATCGGATGAGTGGTGTATTCCAACCCGCACTCTTCAAGCATAATGGAAGCTTTGCGGCCATTCGGGGTTGTCCAGCTATACAGATCGATCACAAGTTTTCCTCTTTTGGTAAAATGCCGATGGCACCACTGGCTTTCATTGCGGTGATATCCGTTTCACTGTACCCCAGTTCAGACAGTATTTCAGTAGTGTGTTGCCCCGGACGTGCACCGTGGTGAGCGATACCC
>JAYJMJ010149567.1:0-17297 GCA_036873875.1 Laminaria ephemera
TTACCTGGTGTCGCCGGATTCTGATGCAGTTATACTTGCTGGCTCGCGACGGCCGTACGATGCCGTCAGCGAGCAGCCCAGTCGCCCGTGTGGAGTCACACGGGGGGGCGACCGCTGCCACGGAAGTCGTGGGGACGCGGTCGCTCAAGGGTAGAGTCTCCTTATCGCCTTATTTGGCGCCAAAAAGACCTGAGCAAATATGACGTACACTACTACTACGTACCCGTACATATTCTTTGTCGACGCCCGGACCAGAACCAGACAGATATGTTTGTTATCGGGGGCAGTCGGTTACCGGGTATAGCATAGCTATAAAATACCTAATGTTGTAGATATTTTTCCTGACGGGCGCCGGCTGTACTGAGCCCGCCAGCTACCGGCACAGTTGTCGTTGTGGAGTAGGCGAGACACATCTAATTACCTGGTCTCGTCTGCTTCTGGGGCATATATTGTCACGTCGATATGCTTGCTGGTTCGCGACGGCCGTTCAATGCCATCAGCGAGCAGCACTGTCGCCTAGGTGCTGCAGTATACTATCTCACGATGCGTACGTACTGCGCGCCAACAGAACGTACATTGCATTATACCATAGGATCACTGATGCAGTAGGTAAGACACCATTAATATCTTGGTGTCGCTTGATTCTGAGACAGTTGCACTTGTTGGCTCGCGACGGCCGCACGAGGCCGTCAGCAAGCAGAACAGTCACCCGTGTGGAGTTCACACGGGGGGCGACCGACGCCACGAAAATCGTGGGATGCGGTCGCTCAAGGGTGAATCGCCCTACGCACGCATAGGGTGGAGTCGCCCTATCGCCTTGTTTGGCGCCCAAAAGGCCTGGACACACATGACGGTACACTATTATTACGTACCCATATACTATCGCATGATGCGTATTGCGCGCCAACAAAACCTCCTGCACATTGCATTACACTATAGGATCACTGATGCCGTAGGCAAGACACTGTTTAATTACCTGGTGTCGCCTGATTCTGAGGCAGCTGCACTTGCTGGCTCGCGACGGCTGCACGAGGCCGTCAGCGAGCAGCACCGTCACCCGTGTGGAGTCACACGGGGGGTGACCGCCGCCACAAACCTCGTGAGATGCCGTCGCTCAAGGGTGGAGTCGCCCTTCGCACGCATAGGGTGGAGTCGCTCTATCGCCTTGTTTGGAGCCCAAAAGGCCTGGACAAATACGTCGGTACACTATTATTACGTACCCGTATACTATCGCATGATGCGTACTGCGCGCCAACAGAACCTACATTGCATTACACTATAGGATCACTGACGCAGTAGGTAAGACACCGTTAATTACCTGTTGTCGCCTGATTATGAGGCAGTTGCACTTGCTGGCTCGCGACGGCCTCACGGGGCCGTCAGCGAGCAGCCCAGTCGCCCGTGTGGAGTCACACGGGGGACGACCGCCGCCACAAAAATCGTGGGATGCGGTCGTTCAAGGGCGGAGTCGACCTTTGCACGCATAGGGTGGAGTCGCCCTGTCGCCTTGTTCGGCGCCAAAACGGCCTGAACAAATATGACGGTACACTACTATTACGTACCCGTAAATAAATTTTGTTGACGCCTTGACCATGATGCAGACAGATACAGATGTTTTTTTTCGGGGGCGGTTGGTCGCCGGGTATAGATAGCTATATATACCTACTGCTCTAGCTATGTTTCCTGGCGTGCGCCGGCCGTACCGGGCCGCCAGCGAACGGCACAGCCGCCGTTGTGGAGCCTCAAAACAGCACTATACACCCTATCGTCCCGTTTGGCGCCAAGCACCAGAGCCTCAAACGGCATTGTACTCGTAATAATATCTGTAAGATGCCTGGTCCCGGGCGCAGATATGTAAAACACGGACAAAATCCAATCGGCGCAGGACCCGCCGACGGTAGCTCCGGTTTGCGGACAGTTCCTTTCACCGTCAATCTAGGTGGCTGCTCTGTCCATGCTACCCCCCCCCCCCCCTCCCTCGTAATCTGGTTTCATGAAAAAAAATAAAGAAGCAAATTGAGTGTAGATGTGTGAGTTGTCCTCTCTGCTTATAACCGAGAGGAGACAACCACCTGGGGTGAGGAGGGGGGGAGGGGTGCGTTGCATAACCACTAATTGTTTGTAACGCGTGCAATGCGATACGAATTCAATAGGAAAGCGAGAAAACTAACGTGATGCCTCGTGATGCCACTAACCGGTTACTTTCCCTGTTTCCCGAATAAGTACGGTGGTGGGAGGAGATATCCTTCCGCCGAGACAAAGACGAGACTCGCCGTATGGCGTGGGCTCGTACGTCCCGCCGAATACGCACATTTTGGACAGGATAGTACCCGATACGAAGTAGGCATACAAGCGTAGTCGGTACGAGTGGGGAGGGGCTCGACGGTGCCCCCCCCCCCCAACAGCGGCGTTATGTGGACGGGGACGGGGATGCGGGGGGGGCGAACACTACACTGTACTACACATACGATCTCTGAGGCAGATCGTGTAGATATGTATACATCCTGGTGCCGTCTGATATATGATGCAAATACAGTAGATACTTATGTCCGGGCGCGCGACGGCTGTACCGTGCCGCCAGGGGCCAATCACCGCTTATGAACCGCAACCGGGGCAGACGTCACCGCGGAGTGACGGCGGACGGGGCCGCTCAAGGGTGAAGTCACCCTCGTTCTGCCTCGAATTTTCCCCGCGGAGAAGAAACGGACTAAGAAAAAGGCATACGCAAACATATTCTTTAATTGGGCTGGGCCTGTCTTGTTGGACGCATGTTGGCAGACACACGAAAACGAGACCCAACAAACAAAGCAACAACATACATCACATTCTCTCCACTGATGTGTGTCGGTTGCATCGTGCCACCAGCTGGGAGAGAAGTTGACGATTGTGACGCCAACGAGGATAGACACCGCCGTGGAGTCGCGGGTGCTCGAGGGTCGAGGTTCCCTCCTTCTATGTTAAAAGTTTCTCCAACGAACAAATGCGCTATTGGGGCCGAGTGAGGCAAAACACACGGGAGAACACTAGCGCAAACTACTGCTCGTTTCCGTCTGAGCGACTCATTTCATGCGCACCGCGGCTGCTGATGTTGGTGGATCCTCGTTAGCAACTGATATTGCGTCGTTGCGCTGTCCAACATCGACGCAGAGCTACGTTTCTGTTCAGGTTTAGCGAAAGCGCCGCACTGAAGACAGCTCCTTTGTGCTCCCCACTTAGGAGCCGTTGTGCTGTTCAAGTTCTTGTTGCCTCATATATGGCCAACCACACGAGTTACCTGGGTGCCCCCTTCTGCATGTGACTGAGAAGAGATAGTCGCCTTGTGTGGGTACGTGACTAAGAGCCTGTCTGTAAAATGGACAGTACGGGAGGAACAAAATAGAAGGAATGAAAGAGAAACACAAACAAATGAAGAAGCGTATGGATACGGGATAAAGAAGCCGAGTATATCGTACGTAGTGCCTTGTACTGCAACTATCGTACTACTTCCCTGTTTCCCAAATCAGTGTTGGGCGGGGAGGTGATTCCCCTGCTCCGGAACACACCAACCCACAAAGAGTGTCGTGGGCTCGTTCGTCCCGTCTGATAAGCACATTTTGGACAGGGCAGTAACCAATCCAGAGGTAGCCATCACAATCGTTGGTTGTACGAGTGGAGGCACGACGCTGCCTCGTCGATTCACCCCGTCTTATTTCTTTGTTGGGTTTCTTCGCTATTTTTGCGCATAGGTTTCTCATGTAGAGAACACGTCACCATCGACGTTGCCGGGGCGCGGGGGGATGGAGGGGTATCCCACCCCCTCTCCCCCGCCCCCCCCCCTCCCTCACACTTGGAACGCGGTATTCACCCCCCCACACCCCTTTCCCCCGACTGATTCACCCAGACACGCATCCGTTCGTTCGACGAGACGCCATCGGCAACTAGGAATGGCGGGAGGGCACCGGTCTGGCGGGGCCCGGGGACGAAGAACGGTCGTAGGAGCAATGCGACGACCGTAGGAGGAAGCAACACGGCAACCGCGCGTGGCGACGACGGAGGTCTCGCCGCGAGCCAAGGAGCGCGCCCACCCGATCTATTCGAGGGAGGGGCGGCAGGCCTGGTGACTGCTACGCGGGGCAGTGCGCAGCTGCCGGTTCAGGAAGACTGCAAGTACACCCGGCCTGCAAGCTAGAGGCTGTTCGAGTAGCTAGCGAGGCAGATGGGGAGGCCCCGACAATTTCAGTTGCGAGGTCGACTAGGCGCGCGTACGAGTCTGGTCGCCAGTCTTGGAGCACGGTTCGCAGGTTAATGGGTTACCGGGCGTGTTTGAAGTCGAGCGATTCAGACAGCCGCAAGGCCTGGGCATTGATTGAGTCTGTCTTTGGGTGTCGTGCGCCAGGTAACCTGGCGGAATTTATATTTGTACACATTCAGTATATCCATCGGAATGTAGGAGTGGAGCTACCGGTCACGGCCCCCCATGGTCCAGTGTGTACTCAACATGTGTGTGGGTGTGTCGGTATGTGGGTATGTGCCCGTTTGTGGGAGTGGGGGTGTTTGCGTGGACGTGTGGGTGGGTGTGTCTACGGTCCCACGTGACGGCGGGAACTGCCCGCCGCGTTCGCCTACCGGTCTTCTTCGGTATGCTTTTAACGGGGGGGAAATCTCATCCCCCCGTGGGGTCTGGAGGTGAAGGTGTTGTGGCTGAGTTCATGTCTGAGTTGTTGTCCGGTGGCACCGTCGGGCGAGAGGTTTGCCGCCGATTCGGAGGTGGCGCACCCCGTGCATGGCATGGTGCGGGGTGAGGTCGCGATTTACGCCAACGGCACACAGTTGGAATGCATGCCATGGCAACGGGCCGACAAGGTAGATGTGCGTTTTAAGGGTCAGAAGGGTGACTAGGTACAGGTTGGAAGCGTACGCGTGCGGACACAGAACGAGGTTCGCGGTTCGAGGTCGTCCGTTAGGGCCGACGGCGGTGCCGTTGCCCTTATGTTGGGGTTGGGTGTCATGCTTCTCTGGTCTTTCCGACCCCGCCCCCCTCTCCTCGTACTGTTGTGGCAGGTCTGTATTAGTGGTGGGGTACGGTCGTGCTCTTCGAGCAATTATGGAGTCAGTAGCGAAGTCAAGTGATAATCCCGATGCGTTCGCCCTGCACTCGTTGCGTTTCGGGGGAGCGACCACGCTCGCAGCCCGAGGAGGCATATTGGATCGAGCGATTCAGAGAGAAGGGCGGTGGAGACCCTACGCGTACAAGGCGTATACGCACAATTTCATAGATGATTCGTAAAGGGTGCCACGTAAGCTAGTCGTGGCAAGCCAAGGGAAGGATTGACAACCGGGGAAAGGCGCGGCCTGGGGTAGGAAATTAGAACTAGTGTACGGCAGCAGTAGCCTCAAATTACCTCGGATTTTGGAGGAGTCGAATGGTACGGTACCATTCGGAGGCTTGGTCATCCGAGACGACTGTAGGTGGTAATAGTTAGGAACCCGGCTGGTATCATATAAGGGAGAGAGTTACGGCAAATATATAGGCGAGATTCATAGGAGATTGCAGGAGGCTGCGAGAGGTGTATCTGGCCAAGGGGAGAAATCTCTCTCTCCCACGACCCAGAAAGACGATAATGACAACGCAATTCGAAAGATAAACAATAAATGATAGGCTTGTCTGTAAACGTACGAAAACAAAGTAACGGACAAACGAGGCATACTTTTGTAGTGAGAATGAAGCATGTGCCGGGAATCTGAGTCAGAGTATTGAGTAGCAATGATAAATGAGCACCCCACGAACAGTCTCGTGCGGGACTCGTCACGTGCAGGCTAGAAAACGTACGCCGAACGCAAACGAGTTTGGGATTCTTGCTGATATCGTGAGCAGGCACGAGATAGCCACTGTATTGCTCAACCAAGCAAGGCATTTGAGCTTTTTCTTTCCCACCCGCCCGCCCCTATTTTTATCTCGGATGGGGGGGGGGAGGGGAGGAGAGTAGAGCGGTAAGGGTAGTCGGGGTCCCGCACATTTTTACTTTCTGTTTCGTTATTGTTTTATGCGAAGTTTGAGTAAGATCGGAGAAGTCGAATGGTGCGGTACCATTTAGAGGCTTGGTCATCCGAGACGACGGTAGGCGGTAATAGTCAGGAACCCGGCTGGTATCATATTAGGGAGAGAGAGACGGTAGATGTGTAGGTGAGATACATACGAGGTTACAGAAGGCTGCGAGAGGTGCATCTGGCCAAGGGGAGAAATCTCTTTCTCCCACGACCCAGAAAACGATAATGACAGCGCAATTCGAAAGATAAACAATAAATGGAGTTCTAGCATGGGTGATTCCCCAATCGATTGAATATTGGATAACTGTGTCGGCACCCGTAAGTTGCAGCGAGGAGTACATGTGGGAAAGTTAGGTTTAGGGTCTCAATAGTAAAACATGGCGGAAACACATCAGTAGTTGGTAAATTATAGCAAGGTAGTAGAGCCGAAAGCTTCATGCATATCAATAACATGGATCTGTAGCATGGGCGATTGGATCATGCGTGCACCGATCCCCAATATGTTGCGACCCAGCACACATGTCGGAATCCAAACGGTGGCAGCGAGGGGTGGTTGTGGAAGATACACTCGTGTTTCAGTAGGAAAAGGTGGAACTATGATAGCAGTGGATGTTCCATGGCAAGATTTAAGAGATAGTTGCTGATCTCAGACGCAAGTGGGATTTCAGCACGGGTGATTGGATTGTCAGTGCATCGGTCCGTTGCGTGATGAAACTTCGAAATGGATGTCAAAATCCAAACGGCTGCAGCGAGGGGTAGACGAGGACGAAAACATACTATCATCACAAGAACAAATTGGAATCTCAGTCGTGATGGATCGTTCACGGCAGCGGTGTACAAGAAGGGCCAGGTACTGGTCGCATGGCAAGAGGGCCTCTAGCACGGGTGATTGGATCACCAGCGCGTCTGTTGCCCACATGTTGAAGCCCAAAAATAGAAGTCAGATTCCAAAAAGTGGCAGCAAGGGGTAGTCAGCTTTGGAACAAATATTGATGTTTTTGAAGAAGTTTGTGCATGTTCAGTAATAGAGGGAACCTTATGGAAATGAGATAGGGGTGGTTATTGTTTGTATAGAACGAGGAACTCGAGCACGGACGATTGGATCTCCAGCGCATCGACCCCCGTATGCTGGAGCACAAAGAACACCAGCATGGATCAGGAGGTGTGAGCGATAACTGGAAATTGATGTTTGGTAGGCAGGTAGAGATGCATCGTAGCAATAGTGGTGTGTAGTGGATGGTCGTCCACCGGAAGGCGGTAGGGACTGGCACTGTTCGCATAGCCAGGGGGAGTCGAGCACGGATGAGTAGATGTCCAGCGAATCGACTTTCCATATGCTGGACCCCGAAAATCCACAGCGAGTGGAAGGAGGGGTATGGTAATGGAGAATTTGTTTTTGTAGACAAGTGGGGATACATCGTAGTAGTACTGGTATGCTGGAGGATTGTCCATGGGACGGCAATAGGCACGGGTACTGTTTCTACAGCTAGGGAAAGTCGGGCACGGATGAGCAGATCTCCAGCGCATCGATCCCCCATGCGTTGGAACCCTACAATACACAGCGAGTGGACGAAGGTAGGTGTGAACGAGAACCGAAAAATGATGTTTTTCAGACCATGGGGGATTCATCGTAGCAGTAGTGGTGTACAACAAAGGGTGATTACTGCTCGCATAGCAAGGGGACGTCGAGCACGGGTGAGTGGATCTCCGGTGCATCAATCCCCAATATGCTCGAACCCCGAAATAGATGTTGGCACTCGACACGTCAATGCTGTTTCTGTGGAAGAGCACATACTATTCTCAGAAGATGGTGGGGGCCGTAGAGTAGTAGCTTTGGGTCGTTCACGGTAACGACAAGGGGGCATGTACTTAGCGCATAGCAAGAGGAGGGCGATCGCCGGCGATTGGATCGCCAGCGCATCGATGTATCATGTGTGGGAGCCCGAGCTTCTGCAGCCAGGGGTAGGAGAGGTGAAAGCGAATGGATGATTGATGTCCAATAGAAACGTTTGAAAACATGGTGAACCATTGGTATACCTACGGAGTTCAGTAGTTGGTCCCCCACGGGAAGGCGGTAGGGATGGGTACTGGTGGCATAGCGAGGGTAAGTTGAGCACGGGTAAGTGGACCTCCAGCGCATCGGTCCCCTCTATGTTGGAACCCGAAATTCGAGTTGGAATCCGAAACTCCGCAGCAAGGGCTAGACGTTGGACACAACAGTTGATTCTCAGTAGAATTTGAAGGATGCACATACGTAGTGGGTTTGTCACGGTACTGCAGTTATCGAGCACGGCTGATTGGACCTCCGAGCATGGGTCGCCTATGTGTTGGGACATACGTCGGGTCACGAAAATCTGCAAGTGGATGGATAAGTGAATTTGGTCTATTTTTATTGGAAATGTTTGACCAATCTCGCGCTGGGTGTTCGACGTGTCAGGTGTGCAGCCGTCGTGGGCACACGCACCCTGTACTATTGTCTGCTACAGTATGTGCACGCCAACAAGAAACACTCAATCAGTGCAGGACTTGAATCTTGTTGTGACACCAAACTTGGACAGCTTGAACACAGGTACATATTTAATGGTATGATTTACTGTTGTATGGCGCTCGCCCGTGGATATGAGTCCTCCATCTGGCATTCCTAGCGCCCCCCACAACGTGAGCCTAACGTTATGATTGGGCTCGTTCCTAATCGTGGGGTTAATACTGTGGTAAACCGCTGTGTTGTCAGGATTGGCGAGTGGAACCACCACACGTTGCGGAGGGAGCCGAAAATCTCGCTTTGCACACCGCAGGATGGCAACAGAGGACCTCTGGCGCACCACGCTCTATGTGAGCGTAAGGGGTTTGGAAGCCAAATCATGGAACCCAGGGATTAAACCAATATGTCTCCTGATGACCACAAGGAAAATCATAGCGCGAATTTCACCTCCGCCCTTGATAGCAGGGCGTGATTTGCACACCACACGATGGCAGCAGAGCGCGGTTATCACACCATTTGTCGGCTGTACAGTGAACATCACGCATTGCCCACGCCAAAGGATGGCAGCAACTCGTGTCTTTCCCACCACATAATATACGATATTCTTAAGTTTAGAATGGCTTTTCCGATGATAATGAAACACACCCCTTTCGGTCTGAAAAATATACATTTTCCTGAGAGTCAAATTTTATTCTTGAAAACACATTTATTGGCAGCCGCCATCAATCGCACAAAACAAAATCGAAATAAGGATTGGCAGTCGCGAGAAACAGATGATACAAGAAATCGGCATTTATTCGAGAGGCTCCTCCCCTCGAAATACAAAATGTCTTGTACCGCCTGTTTTTTTACATTGACAATGCCGTTTCCGATTATTTTTAGTACGATCGATACAGTAACTGTTCCAATCAACTAAAGCTCCTGCAGCAGTAGCATTAAATTTGAGTCTCAGGAAAAAACCTCTTTCGAGAGGCAAAAATACTAAAAACGAGAGTTATTCCCATCGAAAAAAGAAAGCGGCTGTTAGCCGGTGAGCGGATATTCGGTTTAGAGAAATACGTGCATGGACGACACATTCGAATGTACGGCCGAAAGTAACGTTGCTGAGGCTCCTCGCTCTAGGAGCTCCATTGCCAACCCGAAACCTGACTTTAGGAAATGAATCGACGAATAGCCCCATGGACGGTGCCATGGCCTACGTCTAAAACACAAAACACAAAGCATTACAGAATACACGTGTCACGATAGGGTTGCACCTTATTTTTCTAAGGGTCTTCATCTGAGGAGGTCCACACCGAACCCGAAGACTGACGGCGATAAAAGGAAGAAAGCGCAACCTGATGGACGATCCCATGGCCCAGGTATACAAGGGTTTACACTGTTCGATGCCATCGTGTACTCCTTCAGGCCAGGAGCCTACGTCGTCGAGAATGGGTTTTTACTACGGAAAGTGCTACGAGATCCCTATCGTAGCACACATCATAATACATACTACGTATGCGAGGCCGACGATACTGGGTAATTCCCGAGCTTTGGAACACGTTCCTCACCTGATAACTCAAACGGGAGGACGAGACTCCCTCGTTTCGTTATCTTAGTAGAAGGTGTGAAAAACACAGACCTTCTGAGCGCGTTCTGGAAAGTCAAATACCGCGCTAAATCCACAGAATGTGAGGAAGGAAAAATCCAAACGGCAGCCTTTAGAAGCACCTTTTCGAACGCCGAAGATCGCCGCAGGCCGACATAATGTGGGCAAATGTACACTTTGTGCTCTACCAGGTATTTGACTTTCTAAAAGCTGCTCAGAAGGTCTGCCTTCTGCATACCTTCTACTATGTCGACGAGACGGGAGTTTCCCGCCCACCCATACAGCCAAAATAGGTTGGCCAACCCAAAACATCCCTACCGTTGTGGGCGTCGGAACTACGATATCGCAAGACAAACACAGCCGCCAAGTATGCGCGTTTTCCATGTCCCAGAGTGGCCGAAACGGGTGTCTTGCACACCCCACCATAGCAGCAGAGAGTGTACTCTGTGCCACACGATAGCAGTGTAGCTCGTTTCCTACACCACACGAGTGCGGTGGACCGCATCTTGCACACCGAACGATAGCAGCATAGCGCATGTTAACACGCCACGTGATGGCAACCAAAGGACGTCTTGCCTACGACACGGCGGTGGGTGATTAGAGAGATAACCGTTGATAGGCCCAGGTTATTTCCGGACGAAACCGATGGCAAGTGAGCACGGTTTTGCATAGCCAAGTATATAGCAGTCAACCACGTCTTGCACATCGCACGATCGCAGAGCGTGGCTTATGTCTTTACATGCAACGCGATGACGGCATGTCAGACACATGCTACGACGGAGGAGGTTGACCAGTTTTTTTCTGAGGCTCCTCACTTGAGGAGATATGTAATTCACGCACAAAAAGTGATTTTGAGTATAAACTACCAAGTGCCATCCGATGCACAAACCCATGGCCTAGGTATACAAAAAAAAATCATATTGCAATAACAAGAATGACATCTCAACGGATTTGGGTTAAGGAGCCCCGTCATTCAGAAAAACAAAAATGGCCAAAAAGGGCTATCTGTACAGTAGCACGCGTCAAATGCACAGTTTTCTTTGCACACCGTATGAAAGCGGTATAACGCGTCATATCGTGAGCAGTAGTGCGTCGTATGTATGCACATAAATGTGTTCTGAAATTTGCATGAGCCGAGCACGCGAAATAGATCTCGCACTGCCGCCTCATAAACACAACGAGGCAGAGGCGGCGCAAGATGGTTAACCTTGGTCAGGGATAGAACGGTGTATACTATGGCTAATGGAGTGGAGGTTGGCGTCGCAGGGTGGCCTGGACACGGACGAAGGAACGTTCGGGAACGCGTTTAGAATCTTGGTCTGTATGATAAATGTTGGGTTGTCAAGCTCTATAGTAGTACGCGACTCGCGCTCGTAAGCGCAGCTCTCTTTTCCCACGAACCGTACGACCGTCTTCGATTTCGCGGCCGTGGGATCCTTGTCGGACTGGCGGTTCGGTCTACCGTCGTTACGTTTGGGCATCGCAGGTTGTACGAGCCCCTTTCTCAGCCTCTTACGGTACATATGCTTCTGAAGATGCGTGCTTTGAGAGGGGTGCACCGATGGTTTTCTGAGCTTCCTCACTGGAGGAGTTCTACACCTCACGCCGACACCGACTTTGAGTAGGATGAAAGTGCAAACCGACAAACAATCCCACGGGCTAGGTATGTAACGAGGTTTCGCAAAGTACAACTGTTATTCAAACGGTGCTGGATGGCTCCTCCGTTGAGCAGTCCCGCCAGTCCGAATTTTTGGCCAAAGCGTGCTACCCCTATAGCATCTGAACCGCTATAGCGATTTCTAACCCCTCCTCTCACACATTTGTGTCAAGAGCACCAAAGTGAGACAAAACGGGAACCTCTGCCGCCGAGGCGATATGCCATCCAAACCCATCCGTCTTGGAGTCATGCAGCGCTGTATTACGGTTACCGTTTGAGCGTTTTGCTACTTACACGAAGAAGGCTATACCTCGAATTCTGCGAAACTCGTCCGCAACTCCAACTCCATGGTCAATACCTCGATAACGAAGGAAATATGAAAACGTTAACGGGGTTGAAAAATGCAAGTGGTAGCTTATCATTTGAGGAGCCCTGCCAATCAGAAAACGTTTGGGCCCAAAACATGCCCCCCCTAACCCGGCATGGCTCCGTATCCCCTCTAGAGTAGATGTCTTCACCTTGATTGCGTATCTTCGTCTCCCCGCCACGTTTCCTGCTACCACATTCATGGCACTGGTTGCCTTTGTATCTTCCGCGTGTTTGATTGAGCAGACGCAAGCTACGGCAAGAGTAGCGCTTAAACTTGAACTCTATCCCGCACCCCAAACCTGACATCGAAACAAACGTACCTGGTACGCTTTACTCGATGAGCAATACTATCGCCTATCGCTCATGTTGAACAAAAATGACACATTAACGACCTTGGGTATTTCCTGAGTTGAGGAGCCCCGTTAGGCAGAAAAGGTTTGAACACATATCGTAGACCCTGGCATATCAGAGATATAATGACACTCCGCCAGGGGCCGCACCATTTAACACTCCGCCAGGGGGCGCACCATTACCTCTGGCGTAAAGCACGAAAATTATAATGCCTCCACCCACGGCCCAACTCGATTTGATTCTCCGTGGGGATAAGTCCCGTCGCCGAATGCTTCTCAGCCCACTCCCGGTTCGCCTCGAGGGACATGTTACCGAGGCTGACCCAAACACACCTTGGTTTGTCTACAGTAGACCCATCCACACTTCACAGAACATACCTGGGTGCACCACTAAAGCAGGCCGCCATTATTATAATCTTTGGGAAGCATCGTGGAATGCGCTGAGTCCGGACCTCCACGTCATTTCAGGCGTCTGGCTGTGTGTTGGCGCGTACCACGCCGTCTTAACGAGGTTTAACGAAATAAATTATTTCACCACTACAATCAGCCAACCCCAACGCTGAGCGAATCGACCTTGTGCGTCCCGGACACACTGCGGTCGTACCATACCGTCTCAACGTGGGTTAACGCAATATTTCACTTCTCCACCATAACCAATCAACCCCGTCGCCGAGCGAGTCTTCCTTGTGCGTCCCGACCACACTGAGGTCGGGCGGCGAACCGGCCGAATACCTTCCTCTACCAATGACATTGAAGCGCACCAATTCCGAGCCAAGAGGACGGCTTGGATCAATACTGCGACGATCATCACCACATTCGCGGTGATTAGCACCCCCCCGAACAGGGAGAGCGACCCTAGCTCGTCG
The DNA here is from genome assembly GCA_036873875.1 of Laminaria ephemera. NCBI lineage: Eukaryota > Phaeophyceae > Laminariales > Laminariaceae > Laminaria > Laminaria ephemera. The sequence goes on from JAYJMJ010149567.1 coordinate 13,340, forward strand.
TTGGAGTCATTAGCTTTCATAAGGAGGGCAACGTACATGCTAGACAAGACAACGCCGTTCCCCCACCGGTACAGGTTCATATCCAGGCCACTCTCAAATGGAGACAGTGACTCCGAAGCAAACAGGAACACCGCCGCGAGCGACAAAACAACAGCGATCTGATTGACACTGTTAGGAATGAGAAATACTGAAGACATGGAAAGAGTTAGCCGACGGCAGTACTCTACTACTTCGAAATAAAACCTCGATGGCCTGTACATGCCCCAAACTCCGCGGAATGGTTGGAGGTGAGCTACCGTTTGCCTATCAGACATCTTCAGATGTTCACGGTTACGGACAACCCACCAAAGCAATGCAGCAGGAATGCCGATCGGGTATATGATAACCATAACGCCGGCGTATCTCATAAAACCTTTGTGTTGGTTGCTGTCGCACGAAATGCTATAGTCCGCACGAAGGTACCTTCTACCGCCAATGTCTTCGCAAAGGAACGTCCGAAATATCGTCGAAGAAACCGAGGAGTAGACAATGAACACGACAAAAACCGCTCCAGACAGGTGCTTGCCCCGTACCATCAGACGGTGTTGTGGCGACCTATAGTATTTACCTGGGGCGATCTTGTAGCTGAAGACCAGCACTAACAGCACCCACAGTGGCGTGATTGTAGTAAGCGCAAGTCTACCGTAGAAACTTGGAGAAAATAGGCACGAGTAAGACAAAAGGACGTTGATGTCAAAGTTGACGAAGTTGAGGTACGAGAGAAAAACCTCGTACTCCCTTGGATACACGTCCTCTGCGACTGCGGAGAACTGAAGGCAGCATCGCGGCGGGGAGGGTACATGACGAATGGAGTCGGGTTAGCAAAGGGCGTCGATCAGCCAGGGAATATGTGTGTCTACGATTGAAAAATGGCATGTTTGTCGGGATATTTATATCTAAAGGATGTGTTTGTTTTGGTTTTGACTCAAGATAAGGGAATTCGGGTGACGTCTGGGCACGTGCACATGAACATATTGAGCAGTGGACAGCATAGCGGCTGGGGATACCAAACAAGCCTAATAGCGAAATACTCGTGACATTGGTAATCGTTTATATTGTACGTGCCTACTTAAACCGCGAATGTCACGGAACTATCCGGATGGAATGCGACAAGCACCGCATAGCTCAGGCGGCTGACGACTGTAGTTGTATAGGGTCAAAGGCCACGAGTGAATAATATCACCGCTCTCCTCTTAACCATTGGACGACCGCCGTTCGCCACTCCAGCAGCCAGCAACGATTCATACCTGAAAAACGATTTGCCACACAACCACGATTATCTTGATGGCCGTTATCGGCACCGCCTTCGTCATGAAATCCTGGAAAGAAGAAGCTATCAGCTCGCAAAAGCCTTGGGGTGCGTCCAATCTATTACTTGTCTCGCCGCCTACTACACTCCCCAAGTGCCTCCAAAGCAAGGCGGCCGCCAAAAATCCAGCGAAAAGCACGGCCGACAGAACTCCCGCTGCCGTTCCCCTGTCATCCCCAGAGCATTTCCTGCAGCTGTAGCCAATCCTGGGTGAATATCCTTCGGAGCAGGTGGAACAGTCTACCACGGAAGCCAGGTGGGGGGACGATGTAGAGTGATGGAACACGTTGGTATGACAACGAAGACGGCAGTTAAACTGTTGCAGACCACGTTTTGGTCAATTTTCTTTGTTTCTGATTTGCCACTTCCTGTTATAGTGTTCGTACAATGCGTCACTACGATCACTAAGCTACCCAAATTAGAAGCACACGAAGAGCCTATTCAAGTTGTGTCGTAATGAGAGAGCAGTTGACGGCTTTTGCTTGACGTCATTTTTTGTTATGTGGGCCATCGCGGTGCCACGTGGACGTACGCTCTAAATGATCCAAACATTCTGACAAGATGGATACTTAAGAAAACTACTGGTTGATATTTAACGTTAACCAGAAAATCAGATCGAACGTACTTGGAATCTTCTGTCGAACGATGGCCGCACCTCAAAGGTTACACGTTCGATCTTGAATCGGAACTCGTTTTCTAAGACTGCGAACCTCGCCACACCAGGCCAAAATCCCAAGCCACCAAACACCCATGTACCTCAGTCTAAAGCAAGGGCGACAAATCGTGCGGGGCACACTGATATCAGCTAAATACGCCTCTGCTGGGCTTTCAGAGCCACGATTGTTTGCCAATATAACCAATAGCGATTGTTGTGATCAACAGTCTTTGCGTGATATTCGGTTGGTGGTGCGACGTAAACCATGGCCTATCTCGTTTGTTCAGGCTTATCGCTATCCCCGCCTACGGAGCAGTAGGTGGGCTGGGAGATGGCGATTGCCAATGGTATGGTATCGAGTTTGATCACCGCTGATATTATTATCTGGCTTAGCTAGGATAATAAAACTCAGTCAGCGCAGCACGTAATATCGTGGCAACTGGGTGTTTATATATATTTTTCTATGGTAAAGCAAAATATGACGATTTCATCTTAATGTAGACCAGGAAATTAGAACCTATTCGACTATCGACCCTACACTGCACACGTTATATACTTGATTTAAAACCGGACACCTGCGAAAAGCAGAAAACAATACCCAAACTGCAAACCTGGGAACCACTGCACGTCTATGAACCTCGGATATCTGCCAAAACGTTGGTCATACGATGAAGTATGGACGCTGGATGTGCTATATGTCGTCAGGTGGGAATGACGGTTCCGTAGTGTGGAGAACATCCACAATACATTGCCTTACGTTTTTCACCTACATGCACCTATGCCTTTTTTGTGTACAAACCCTCGGCCTTCTGGGCACCCATCCATGAAATAGATTGCCCCTGTCGGATGTGTGAAGTGTATTCGACAATTTATATCGCTTTCATTTGTTTCGTCGACCGCCACCAAACAAAGAAAATATTTTACTCGCAAACATGGTCACGAGAATAGTCAGCATGCAGGTTATGCCAAATATTATCGATGGCTATGTTTGTCGACCTTTGACCTCCACTGCACCACTTGCGAAAGCATGACACGCGACACAACCAGTTTATTCACCACAACTGGAGTACACGTAATGTGCAAGATGGTACTTCCTACACAATTATCTCACATGCACCCTCATAGCCGGTGGCGCAGTAATCTTGGGGGTCGCTGCCTCCTACACAGGCTTCAGGTCTGTAGCACTTGAAGATATTTACACTCGAGGACGAGTCTCGATAGTATCCCTTTACCAGGGTGAGGGTTTGAATTGTAGTGCCCCCAGACCGAGCAAGAGTACCCGTGGGTGGCTCGTTGCAAACGGGTTTTTCTTGACGTACGCTGACGCCATCAGGGACTTTGTTTGTGTCGGCCGAACATCCACTACACACCATGTCGAAAGCAGGGTAGTCGTCCATGTAGGACGTGGGCACACCATCCTGTTAGGTTGACAAGCAATATCAGTATCACCAGGCAGGTGGCGTGTGTGGAATAGGGTACGGTCGTCGTCAATGGTGTCGAATTTTGACGTAGAGCCGTTAACGACGGGTGAATAGCACATACATGTGGCCAAAGCAAACAGCGGGGGGATACACAGGACCACGCTAAGTGCGCACAACGAATACGTTATGTCCCACTTCCGCATGGTGTCCTTCAACAAAGCAGAAAATACGCTTCAAGAACGCCACGCCCCGAGACACCCGAAGAATTTATGACGCACGGGGAACAATACATACCCGTGTTTAAGGCCGCGGGGAATAATACATACCCGTGTTTAAGGCGCGAGTAGGCGTTTCACCAAAACATATAAACGACGTGGAAATAGACCGAAGAGGTTTATAAGCAAGATCCACTATTTTCAGATTCTAAAAAACTGATGCCAATATATATATATATATTAATCTCACGTTTACTTTCCAGCTTCTGGACAAGCCGTGGTCACAGGTGTCGTCCCTTCTCCCCCCCGGTACGTGCCT
>JAYJMJ010149675.1:0-17296 GCA_036873875.1 Laminaria ephemera
CAGCAGCAGCAGCAGCAGCAGCAGCGAGACACGCATGCAGCAGCGAACGGCCGCAAGGATGTGGGCCCCCTCCTCGAAGGCTCGAATCGGTGCTGGCATGCCACATGGGCAAAGGAGAGGAGAGAGAGCTGGGAGAGGGGGTGGTGCTGGGTGCTGGAGAGAGAGCTCGAAGCTCGCCGAGATGGCCGGCTACAACGACAAAGAGGCACTGGGGCCATCTAACCTGCGGGGACGCAGTACTGAAAGCCTTACTCGCCGCGCACTGCTGCTGCTGTTGCTGCTGCTGCGTGCTTCGTTGCTCTGGCAGCCTCAGCACAAGCCTGTCGTTGGCAGGGTCGTCGAGTACGCGACTGAGCGTACGTGCTGCAGCAGAATACCAGAGTACTTGGTTTTGGTTTTGGTTTGGTGGTGGTGGTGGTACAGATGATGGTACGGTTTGGTGGATATACTATATGGAAAACCACGGTGACATGGTATGATGGTGGTAATGGTGCTATATGGTATGATGGTATGGGGCGGACGGACAGACGGACAGACAGACAGACAAGGATTGCAGTCCCGCCATAGAGACTCAGTTTTACATCAGTTTTACAAACTGAGAATCCGCTTGTGTGGCATGCGCCTGACGAGGGTGTGCTGACTGTCGCCGTAATCACCGAAATGCGCGTGTCCTTGATCACAATTTCGCCGAGACTACAAGTACATATATCCACTGTGCAATACCATTTGAGAACAGGACACATCTAGAGTGCTCTCGACGACCAAAAGTGGTTCTTGACATAAGCACGACGCCACGGAAAGCATCACGCCCGAAAAATCGCCTTTGCGCGCTCGAAATTAGATTGTGTCATGAGAACGTTGACAATCACTGTTGGCGATCTACCAGTTGTTGGTACGTATCCTAAGGAGAGCGGAACGAACTCACGACGTGATGTGGAGTTCCCGATCGGACACACATTCGAGAGTGGACTGGAAGCGTAACGATCTGCGTGTAGCATATGATGAAGCTAGGTTGTTCGAGTTTGGACATATGATGAGAGGAGCTGTTCTTAGCCGGGGGGAGAGGGGGTGGGGGGCGTACTCATTTGTTGCTTGCCATAGTCATTTGGCCATTGACCACCTTTCCCCTTCGAGACGGATCATCTTTCGTACTCCTAATGGAGACACCTGCAACATTTGGGCGCTCATTTCGTTTTTTTTCCTAGTATTACACAGTATATCTTTACTTACAATATCCCCTACCTGTTTCGCCGCCGGTTGCCACCATCTATCGCCAAGGATAGACATATATTTTTTCTCTACTATCTAGTGCACTAAAACCTCACCACGCAACCATCGTCTGTTGTATTCATTCCCTCCCCTAATACATTCCGTTCCTCCTTGTACATTACACATTCGCCCACTATGTGACTTCTACTACTCAATTTTGCTCCACCACAAGGATGCACTCGTGCACCTTCTTCCTCCTCGTACAGGCTACTGGTATACCTCTTCTTTTCTGGCAGGTCCAGGTCTCCTACGCGAATTGGCCATTTCAGCGATTTCGCGTATTCCAGTTGGCCATGCAAATACGTCTTGATTCCTAAAAAACTTCTCTTAGCGCGCCGTATGACTTGACATGTTACAACATTTTCAAATTTTTCAGCGCTAGCCCTTCCCTTCGTTCTATCGTGTCGGTTTACCTCTGTCTTCAACCCCACAAACTTCTCTACGGACAACATATCTTCTAGGATTCCTCCTATATCTAGTCAAACATTCTCTACTACGCTATCCCACGTTACTCCAGCCCGCCCTTTTGATGCTTTCTCCCAACACAGCCCTATCACCTATGGCTCTGGCAACCTCTTCTTTGGTACGTTACTTATCTTGTATGCCGATTGAACTTATTCACGTCTGTATTTCTTTGTTTAAGTGGTTCCCAGTTCTGCCTGTAATAGTGTATTTACTCGTAGATCCTGAGAATCATCGCACGTTTTTAGCTGCTGTCATCTGTACTGTTTCCAGTTGCTTTACGAAGTTATCACTTCCTTCCGATACATATCTTGCATATTCTAGCTTTGGTACATCGCATTCATCAGAACACCTCGTTTAATCCTAGTGTCAAGGTGTGACTCTGTTTCGATCTCATGCATCCTGCCTACTTGTGGTTTACCCTTCCCTATTTCTGTCGCGCTGTGCGCGTCCCAAGAGCATTTTTTTGAGATCTCTACGCCAATGTACGTACACTGGCCTACGATCGGTATTTCGTCTTCCCCAATTTCCATTTGAACGTTACCGGATTATCCTTATCCTCGTTACATACATCTATTGGGCACTCTTTTACGCTCGCTGTCACTCTGCATTTCCGCATGAAAAAGAGTGTCTTCCCTGTTCGTTTCTGCAATCCTTCGGGTGTTTCTGACATAAATCTCGACACATTGTCTTCCCCCACCGCTACTCCCTGCTTTGCTGCTTCGACTGGTGCTGTAATGTCATTAATATATACCTTGAACAAATTGGGTGATAACGTACATCCCTGTGCAACTCCTTGCAAAATATCAACGAAATTTGATACTTCACCGTCTAGCATCCCAGCACTTCTCGCACATTTTGTTGTACTTTTCATCCTTCTCCACATCATTCCTCTGATCCCAATCTCCCACAACATTTCCCACAACCCATTTCTACATACTGTGGCATAGGTCTTCCGTACATTTAGAAAGAAACAATACGTAGTTAGCCCCGCGTCTTTATTACCTTGATTAATCTTACCTCATGTGTATACGTGGTCTACGCAGCTACGGTCTGGCCTGAACCCTGCTTCCCTCTCGCTTATTTTTTTCGTTTTTCTCCATCATGGATCCTATTCTACCATTCAAAATACAATGGGACGTTTTGCCTACGGTGCTTAGCAGTGTTATCCCGCTGTAGTTCCTTAGATCAGTCGTATCTCTTTTCTTGAAGTGTTTACTACTATTACATCTCTCCACCTCTTACTAGGTGCGTACTCGTTATATTCCAGATCCCATTATACAACATAACCATCATGATAAGTATTCCTGCTCCCCCGTACTAAATCTATTCGTTAACTATTTGGTCTGCCCTTGCTGTCGTGCCATTAATAAGTTTAGCTACTCACTTGCGTACCACTATCTCCCATTTCTGAGCCATACTTTCTTTCGCCGCTGCGTAAGCGTTGACTTTACTCTCGAATTATGCGTCGAAAGTTTGTTTGTTGTGGACGTTCCTAGTTTGCGATGATGCTCTACTAAACCTTCTCTCATCCCCTTCGAACCACTAACCATTTTACCGTTCTTTGCTCTTACCGTTACTATTCCCGTGGTCTGCCTCTCCTGCTTGTTTGCCCCAAATCCTGTTTATCCATACCCACATCTGCTTTATCCCGCCATTAAAATCCACACTTGTTTTATTAACAACCTGTTTCCATATCCCCTGCTTTATTTTCTCTGCCATCTCGTTTACTATATTTCAAGCTATAGCATACTCCTCCCATCCTGCTGCAGTTTTACTCCATGAATGCCTTGCGTGTACCTCTCCCCTTTCCCTTATGGGCTCTTTCACTTCTTCGTCCTAGCACTTCACTGCCCTGGTGGATGCTACCGACTTCTTCCCTATGACTATGCTTGCCGTGGGCTTGACCAATTGCTCCCATCCTTCTTCAATCCTCTCTCCCTCACTACCCCTTTCCACGTCGTTCTTCGTTGTACCTATTCTTTCTAACAGCTCCGAAAATTCCTCTGCATAGATGATCATTTCTTTTTGAAAATCTTGTTCTCTCTCTTTTACTTTTAGTTTATCTCTTCGCCATCTGTACAATTTCCTACCGCGCAATATTTTTGATGACTCTCATTCGCTGACTGCCTTTCCACTCTAGACAATGGTCCGTGGTCCCCACGTCCGCCGCGCAACACATGTACTTCCGTTTTATACTACTAGTAAGTTAAGCATGGAGCGTTTACTCTCTTGTATGCATTGGGTAGTCATTTCTGGCCCTGGCCTATATACTCTATCGTTCAACGACTTCATCTAGTGTTTCTGAAGGAATATCAACATCGCTGCACCATTTTCATGCTTTTTTACTTCTACATATTTTCCGTTGTTTTCATTCGGATTGCTTGCCTTCCCAACCCTCGAATGAAAATATCCTAACAGGTACTACTCCTAATCTTTTTGTCTTCTGCATATCTACTGTTACATCTCCGAACTTCTTCTGTAGCATTTACTAGCTATCTGCCGCATGTACTAACTGCAGCACTCGAATTTTGGAACAAGCAGAACGTAGCGTCACATGATGTTGTAGTCTACATCCCTAACAATGAAGCGGGGGGTTTAGGTTGTGTTGTGAAGTCCTGTTTATTTTTGCTCACTAAAGCGCCAAGAGAATAATTGTCTTACGCACGACGAGTACTCCCCGCACGTTGCGAAGAGGACGTACGAGTGAATACGATGTCGTGTTTCTTTTATACAGCAGTATGTTCGAAGCACGAGGTGAATTTTTGATACTGCTGCTGCTGTAAAGTAGTACTGCCATAATACCTGTACTCGTGCTATTAATACTAAAGTATACCGGTATCGTATTTTAGGAGGTTATAACGTCCATCCATCCCATAGAATAATCGTCAAATCCAGAAGCGCGCGTCGAGGCCATCCCCCTGATTGTCCCGCTGGAGGTGCCCCAACCCCTAGAGAGGCGGCCGCACCTCGCGCGCGTAGCCATGAGCAACCACTGTTGCTATACCGCCCTCCACGACAAGAAAATAGCTACTGCTGCAATTATATCGTGTCCGTTGTTGTTGTTGATCACGGCTGCGTCGGTGGGTCGGCTCTGTCCACAGGGCAAAAGGACCTCGCGTGATCCACCGCGCTTTCTGCCATCAGCAATGGCCCGGGAATGACTCTGGGGGTCATCTTGATCTATCCTGTACAGTGGTGGGAGGCGATATTGCACGGCTCCCACGCCCCGCACCGCCTCTTCCACATCGCTTCACAACCTTGTATATACTTTTAACTCGACGAATTGGTTCATAACCCAAGTGTACACCCCTTGGCAGTACTCGTTCGCTTTTATGCTTTTACGGTCCGTCTCTGATTCCTTGACCTACCTTACGGCCATGCACGGAGCCGCAGGCGGGTCTCAGCCCGCCGCGGCGAAGCCCCCTTCGAGATATTATATTGTTAAATCACAAATGGTACTCAAATGATATCGCGTATACTATACCCGAAGCTTTCTGTTGAGGAGACGGGCTAGCGAGACATACAACGACCACAACGTGCCACTCATATCGTAGCACGTACCGCCTACTAATATCTCCTTAAACCTAATTGTAGCGAGTTGGGCGTTCAATCACCGTATGCCTACAGCGTAGGGGTTCCCGTCAAGGTGCAACGGTGGTGCTTTTGACAAACCCCTTCGTGCAGCAATAGATAAACGAGTGAATGAGGCATGGTACAACGATACACCGTCGATGACACCAACACATATATTTTCCAGTTTCCGGGGACAATTGATACAGATAATGGCAGATAATCCTCACGGCTGTTCTACGTTGAACCATTGTTAAGACGAATTTTGATAAACTGAAAAATACCTGCCACAACGTCAAGGAGGCGGGGAGCAGTTTGTATAAGATCTATCCTTCGAGTGGCTGTAGCGTGCGTTGGGACGTAATGTATGTGCAATGTGTTAGGATTAGTGTTTCGAGCGGTGAAAATGATTGTTGATGCCGAGTGGCATACAATAACAGGTGGAAGTTGGTAAACCTGAACAGCGCGACTGGGCCGGTTGTAGTGATACTGCGAGATGTTACAGAGAGCAAGCTGAGCTCATCGAGCCCACCATCGACTGTTTAATCCTAACGGCAAACAGAATATCCCTCAATCTACAACAAAAATTACACCCTTTCGTGCTATTTCCGACGATTTTCTTAACGGACGGTTCGTCGACAAAAACAAATGGATGGCATTCAAATTTCTCTCTCTGCTGCCCTCCGCCGCTACAGATGCCTTTCCTACCGAATTTCCAACCCCGCACACAGCTTATAGATCAAAACCATGGCGAACCATGAAACTAAAACGAAACCAACCCCGCACACAGCTTATATGCCGAACGCGTACAATGCCGAGACACCACGATAGAGATATGGAACAGGGAATAAAGTATAAACCGAAAACACTGAACCGCGCTTTTGCCGAATGTCTACAAACACCGCCACAACCTGGTAGTTCGATATTTCTCAGCATGGCCAACGTTCGATTCATTTACCCTTGCTCAAGTTTTTACTATTAACGACTGCGTGTTTGCCGATCGCCCTAAACAATTGTACCAACCGACATTTCGGGAATTAAGAGCAGGCCGCAAATGGCATTTCAGAGTTTGACCTGAGAACGGACAACGGTCAAGCAGACCTTCAAGATTGCTGGAAGATGTCACAGTCCAACTGTACACTCGGGATATATACTATTGATTACAGGCCAAATAGTATGGCGACGACCAGGCCAACGAGGTTGAAAATGCAAAGAAGTATCTGACTGATAATCCATACATTAGCCTTTCTAACCTGCTCATCGTCAATGAACAGTTAACTCCATATATCCAGAAGTTTCAACGCCTACTCACTGATCCTAAAAGCACAGTCGAGTGACACGATTGTACATGCGAAACAGAAGACCATCAGCCTGTACAATCCCCATGATGAACCGAACGTTTCCAGTCAAGCGCTAGGCTGCCCGCGTTCGCTTCATAGTGGCAGGCTGTCTCGCAGAATTGATATGGTCAATTCTACGAATAGTTACCGTTGTCGCGCAACGGCGGAGTAAAAGACGGCCAGCGTGAGGCATCTATTCTCTCCGGCCTATAAATGTTCCAACAACATTAATCCAAGTCCAAACACCGTCTCTAGCTTTTCGGCAACGGTATCGTTACAAGGAGGTCTGGGAACGGGTATCGTTACAAGGAGGTCTGGGAACGTACTGACACTCAAGTATTTTCTCGTGCTGCGTCCTTATCAAAATCGAATCACGGTGACGTTCTTGATCGTGTTGTTGACGAGGAGATACCGGTTTACCGTAGGAACACACCACTGTCGGTTATGTTCCCGTGAGACAACATTTTGTAACCAGCGAATGTAAGACAGACAACATCCTACGGACCAAAGCTGTGCACGCATTTCCCTGCCGAATACTCCACAATGTAGTTTCGCACCCCCCACTTGTCAGTGGGTTCCAGTGTACGAGGGGTTGTTTCGTCGCCCACGAGCATGTGTTGTATTTTAGCTATTCATTGCATGTTCCTGGTTTACACTTGTAACAAAACTATGGTATAAATTTCCTCTAATATCAAACTTATGTGTGTTAGTGTATGTCGCCTATGCAGTTGGACGAAGTAGTCTGTCTACAGGTTAGGATCTGAAGTGAGGCGTGTCGGCGTCGCATCTGCTGAATGAGCGAGCCACCTAGAGGCATGCGTGGTGCGATGGCAACCTGATACCAGTTTCAACTGATAGTAAATGAAAATACTATGCAGACAAACTTCGGCAGTGTGTGATCCCAACGACGCTGGTGTGGCATTACATCTTACAGTATTGAGGTTTGCGGCATTGGCAATGCATACTTTGTACCTATAACTTCACCAAACTCAAGGACAGACGACCACAGCAGGTAGTTGATCACACCATCTGCGAATTGAAGGAAGATAGACACGCCCACCAACGGGTGGTAGAGTAAACCATTGGAGTCTGGAAAACAGCCTCACCAGTGTACTGTTTAGAATAGGCTGAATGCGGGGTCCGTAGCACTAGCAGCACACGGTACGATGATCAGTGTTCGCGAAAACGAGCATGGCAATTGCTTCCAAAACAAAACTTGAAAACAGGAACAGAACGCGCCTTTCACCCTGTAGTTTGCGTTGTAAAGCGTGAGTCTACTTGAGTAAAGACCACATTTGAGAGGGGTGGAAGTAATATAGTGTAGGTGGGGGACTGCGGCTGGTTCCCATCCAGGAATGTAGCTGTACGCTTCTTAGACACTACAGCGTCCGAATAGACCGTATTTTGTACATATGTGTTTAGATTGTGGTTGTAGGGGTATGAGTACGAGCCCACTGGTGGTATCGGCAAGCGTGGCATGCTCCTGACGAGGGATTGTTGACTGTCGCTGTAATAACCTAAACGCCTGCGTGACAGATCATGATTTCGCGGAGCCTATACCTATCCACTGTGCGGAGGCTTTCGTGTAAAGGAAACACCTAGAATGAACTAGAGGAAAAACAGGAGTTCCCGACAGAAGCACGCCGCGAAGGAAACCATCACACCCGAAAAAACGGTAAGGCATCCTGACATTTGGATTGAGGCATGAGGACGTTGACGATCACTTTGACGATCTACCAGTTGGTAGGACGTATCCTATTGTGAGCGGAACGAAATCACACCGTCATTGGGAGCTCGCGATCTGACACACTCAGGGGAGTAGACTGGAGGCGTAACGGTCGTCGTGTAGCATGTGATGAAGCTATGTTGTTTACATTGGGACATTTGATGGCAGGGGGTGTTCTTACGGGCGGGGGTGGGGGGGGGGTGACAGGGGGGAGTGGGCGTACTCAGTTGTTGATTGCCTTTGTCAATTGACCATTGGCCACACATCCCTTTCGAGACGGAGAACCGTGGTGGAGGGAGGGGGGGAGGGGGATTTCACAGGCTTTCCCCTAACCTACCGTCACCGCAACCCAACGTCCGTTTGGGTGGAAAACACGGGTCGCCCATTCTACGAGTGTGTGCATAAATGGTCTTCAATCAAACACGCCATACAACACTACGTTCGCACACAGGTTACGAAAGAATTCAAATTTTTCATAGATTCATTGGTCGGTTAAACGTTTGTATACATGTCACGAAGTCACTCTACCGCTGGCAATTTGAATACATAAATAGTCAGTCCGTGTTCTTCATCCCGAGCGTCCAAAATGAAGATACCACACATGTTCGGTATTGAACAAACACAGTGCATATCGATTCCTACAAACGCCTTTAAAACAAAACTTCCTTTCACCGCACATTCATGATTGTAAATTTACATATTCAAGGGTGTCTGAGAAGGAAGGAAAAGTACAACAGCTCCCCTACCTTACTCTCTGTTATCAGTGGTTGACCGTGGTTTCACCGGAACCAAACCAACAACGGATGAATGGGTCAGTTTGTAGTAGACGTAGCTCCCCGTAGCTTCGTTCGTCGCCACGCTGTTCAGTTAGTCCGGACACGGTGGTTATAGAACAGCCGCTTCGGAATCCATACAGAAGTCAATAGCCAAGGTTTGGTTGACCAACGTCAACTGAACAACTTCATAACGCGGATCATTAAACGGATAATTATCTCCGCTAGCAACTAGAGCGGAGATGGTACCGGTCGCCACGACTACAAAAACGGTTTAGGGATAACCGCCGTACGAAAGACTGGGCTCTTTCCGTCTACGATACACCCAGTCATGTACAACAGGAGAAAAAGGCGAATCCTACCGCTCGCAACCAAACAGTTTGTGTGACAGCTTCTGTTGAAGCCGGTTGATGACGTGTGACACAGAACGAGAAAATAGTAATGCAAGGTGTTTTATTTGTCTTGTGGCAAATAGGAAACTATTGAAAGAATCGAGCTCATTCACCGGTGCCATACCATTCAACGTGTGGCAGACGATTTCGCAGCCAATAATACCCGATAGGAGCTATAGCTGGAATCGTCGCACTGCACACGGTTCAGTTCGGCCTTCCCCTTAATGCAGCTGTTGTTATGCCGCCCAGCGATCACGATCTCGTACTGTATATATATAACTAGAAGTATACGACACAAACAATGAAAGCATGCTTTTTACTCGATTAAACCGACCCAACAGGGAAGGTCGTCGCAAACCTGATCAGGATAAGAATGGTAAACGAACAAACGACCGATCATGCCAGTTACTAGTAGCACCTCTCACCTCAAAAACCTTACAATGATAACGCGCATCAATACGAATCGACATGCAAATCGATACCTTGCGTCCCTTGTGGTCCAGTAAGCGAAACAAACCAGTATGTACTTGGGTCGGTTTCGCGACTTCGAATCACACCGACCGCATGCTCGCACTGCAACGCATTTGTTCTTGTACGAAGATTGACTTGCTCAAAGCTCGTGGGCGTGAGCCATCAATCCATGTTGATGCTAACCGACGAGCAGTGACGGGATCTACCATAGAGGTGGCACATCTTGGCGAACCGTTTTCACACCAACGAACCTATTTCTTGAGGAATGCTCCAGTGTCGATAGAGGTTTGAGTCATCATTACTGTAGTTGTATACCTAAACCACGCGACAGCACATCGGGTTGCCATTTCGTCATCAATATCAGTCATAGTTTGCGTTCGGTTTAGACCTCCTCAGGTACGAGGCCCGGACAAAGCGGTGCACATCTATAGGTAGCACTTGTCCAGTGGGGATGTTGAACCCTGTTGGCTATAAGAATATTGGTCCGTAGAAGAGACCCCAGTGACTACGTCTTGTCCAGAAGCTGGATCGTAAAAGTAGCATTTCAAAGGATGCAACCGTTTGTCCCGAAGCTGGACGGTAAAGGCCACGTCACAAAAATGCGATCGTCGGCGGCGTTTATCAACGATTTGTCCTAAACGATCGGTACCATGCACACAGGGAAGGCGACGAAAATACGTACGAAAAACTGAAACTATCAGCACCTGCGACCTCTTGTGCACCACCCAACAGCAACGGGAAGAGGATTCAACCGGGTACTCGCACTACATGAATTAGCAGTTGTAACGAATCGCTAGGCAAAGGGAGGGGAATTTTTTGAGTGTATTCCTATTGACGGTGCGATGTACCTCTATCGCATGTGAGCGAATACCATCGCAGTACAGGAATGAAACGAACGACGTTTGCTACGGTCTATAAGTCTAGTGCGCTGCCATTTCTGTGAGGCTTTTAACTTAAGGAGTTCTATACCAACCCTGAATATTGTATGTGAGCAAACGTGACAGTAAAACCTGATGAACATTCCCATGACGCAAGTATTGATCGTCATGATATTGTAAAACACAAATGATCTTCGAACGATGTTGGGTATGTATCTGCGAAGTTAGAAAACACCCCCATCATTCGAAAAATCAACAACGACAAAGTGCTATCGTTGTCACGCGCCACCTCTTCACAGCGAGTGGTGTGTTCTATCACCGAGATGGTAAGAGCGGAGGGGTCTCAGTCACAGTAGTACCATGGAATCATGGGCTACCCCCTCCGTGTATCAATGTGGTTGAACATAACTAAGCATATGTAGCATGATGCAATGAAACAACGTGACAGCAGCGAATGGATGCCCACTTTTCGGCGTCATGGGCTACAGCAGCAAGGGAAAATATTCTTCACGGTTGTTCTACATGGCTGTTCTACTTTCATTTTAGTATATACTTTAGTATATACAGGTATATACTTTAGTATATACAGGTATATACTAATATGTTCAGTTGATGTGCAGAGTGGCTTTCAATAACAGGTGGGAGTTTCCAACAGAGAACACCGTGGTTCAACCTTCGATAGAGATACTAGTGGGTGTTCAAG
The DNA here is from genome assembly GCA_036873875.1 of Laminaria ephemera. NCBI lineage: Eukaryota > Phaeophyceae > Laminariales > Laminariaceae > Laminaria > Laminaria ephemera. Next base: position 11,588 of record JAYJMJ010149675.1, read on the forward strand.
ACCAACTGTACTATTTGCGGCTTCTACACTACGAGGAGAAAATACACAATCCGCGTACTACTAGCAGCAAGTTACTATGAATCGGTTCTAAGCCAAACCAAGGTGGAGATAATCCAAGTTTCTTCCCGGCTGTCTTCAACCGCTACATATTTTTTGTCCCTGGTTTTTGAACAATCAACGCAGCGCATGAGCCGCGGACCAAACAACTACCCGACGAGATGATATGCTGAGCGCATTTAATCCAGAGTCAACAAGACAAAGAGTCGCGACGAATTTTGCAGCACAAAAAACAATACCAAATCGCTCGCCAGCAGGTATTTCGAAAACAACTCCACAATTTAAACTAATTCTGTCTGTGAGACGTGGTTTAATAACCATATATGTCGGCTCGACAAGACCGTGTATGTGCTGGCCGATGTTACTGTTAACAATCGTGTTTGCTTGGCCTTTTTCGTTTTCCGTTCAGGGATATTGGAGACCCGCTACGAAAGCGGTAGCACCAAACGCCCGTGAAGGTTCTCACTCGAGGAGCTAATATCTCACCTGACAATCGACTTGCAGAAATATCAAAAATACAACATAATGAAAAACGCCATGGGCTGGGTGTATAGATTCGAGTAACGTTGGAAAGACAATTGACGTTCGAAGGGTGTTGGACAGTTCCTCAATTGAGGGACCCGGTCAGTCAGATTTTGGTTTATACAACGGTACTATCCCCTACTTATAGCGCGCGTCATTTTCCAGTTTGCTTGGTACCGTGTACGGATATGTAAGGAGAAGAACATCCAAAAGCAACGTTAAAGTCAATAGACTGGACTCGTGTTATTGGTGTCAAGCCGGACAACCTTCCTGTAGGTCAGTTTCACAGCAGTTAGTCTTCATATTTTGAAAAACCCTCCTGTAGGTCAGTTTCACAGAAGTTAGTCTTCATATTTTGAAAATATGTAAGCTCCGCGTCGTTCCTCACCTCCATATGTAGCCGAGTTGTTTCCAAAGATGGCGTTGGCGTTGATTCTGATCTCCGACGAATCAGCGAGAATGGCACCTGCAGGTACGACAATTGACACAGTCGGTGGGTGTTTGAAGGTGGGACCTTAAAGGGGTTCCAAGCGGTGGAAGATATTCAAGTGTTTTATAACGCAAAGAACTTAAGATAGCAGCAGTGTTATAGCAGCAGTGTTGTTGACGACGAGTGTTTTCATAGTGCAATTGCGTGAAGGATCGGGATATACGGAACTAACGTGAGATGAAGAAGTGTGAACATTATGATCCGAGGCGTGGCGACGAGTTAGAATTGACACCTTCCCATGGAAGAGCTCCGACGAAGTGCACGCGGAAAGTCAGCATTGAGACCATCCCATTGGAGAGCTCTGACGAAGAGCACGCGGAACGTCAGCATTGACACCGTCCTGTGTTTGCAGTAGTTCAAACTCAACTGCAGCATGTCTACCCACAAGCGATTGTCGGTGAGTGGTAGCGGTACAGGTCGTCTGTCGAGGTCGGGCGGAGGTGTCGGTTGTAGACTGAGATCGAAAGTTATTGGGTTAAGCTTGAGTATAATCGTGGTTGGGGCGCTGTTGCGCACATAATATCTACAGGATCGGCAAAATCGAAGACCGATTGGGGTTGATGAAATATTGACACTGGTACTTTGCTTGTTTTTAAACGCATTTTAGAGCTCATGCTATTGAGGAAATTACAAAAAAGCTTTTGAATTATACAGCTCACATTTTATTTAATATAAATGAAATATACACACGCCGGATGGGGACGTATCGGGAAATGCCGTGATATTATGTAAACATATCTTCGGCAGAAATGTCATAAAATACCCATTGGCTACAATGTGGGCTAAACGCAGAACGTGTCCTCGTCGGTGCGATATCAAGAGTGGATATAACCTTTTACCTTCACCGATTCGTACGTTATAACCATGTCGCGGTGCGCTATATCTGAGTGAGATGTCCGCTTAGAAGGTCTCGTGGGGGAACAACGGTAGCCAAGATGGATAACAACGGGGGTTGGAAGACAGACCAAGCGGCGCGGTACTAGACGGGGCGACCACTTATGGCGCCCGGCAACGCCATATGAGCGAAAGCACGACGGTTCCCCGATACGTATAGGATATAATTGAAGTGATGACACCAGGGCCATCGACTCGCTCGGCCTCGTCCCGCCGGGATGATTTTTGCCGGGTGCACTTCACGGCACGCCGAGGGAACAGTACGGTTGGTTGACGAAAACGGGTCCGCTGTCTGACTCTACCTTACTGATAAGCAGCTAAAACAGACAGGTAAGAATGATCACTTCCTATGGCGGCAGACCTTGACAAATCTTTCACATACTTGAAATTATCGAGCGAAAAGCAGAAAAGTATACAACAGTAAAATCGAGACCTCATGACATAGAGCCAGCAATGGCATAGAGGTAGCTCTGATATGTAGGTTCAAACTTTCCTAGTGTTTATGGTGCACCCGCACCCAAATGCCTGAGCATCGAGCGCTAACAGAACAATATTTGCCATTCCTCTGTAGCGTGTGTGTTTTGCGCGTTTACAACGTTAATGATCGGGGTCGCCACTGCACTGAGCACGCACAAAGCGCGGTGGTCATTCATGCGCGACGATGCCCCCCTGCTGGTGTAGAATACCTCAGTCAATCCAATATATTCTGCAACACGACGCTGACGAAGATCAACAGTGTGTTTGCGAAACTACTTAAACTTAGTTTAACACTATACGTTAGTGAAGTTTCCGTCATTTGGCAACGCATACAATACACTCTACCCTTTACCCTTCAGCGAACTCGAGGACAGAAATCAACAGGATGAAGTTCAGGACATACATTTTCATACTGAAAGAGTCAGGATACGGCTTCCACCACGCTGTAGAGTAGACCCTACGAGTCTCTTGAGCAGTACGATGACTATCCGTGTGTCAGATAGTAAAGGACGAATACGGGGCCGGTCGCACAAGCAGCACAAGGTGCGAGAACCGACGTACGCTAAGAGCAAGGCAGTTGCTTCCAAACATAGCAGAAAGGCCAGAGAATAAGGCGTCGTTTTCGCTGCGAAACGTTTGTGTTGTATAACGTGAGCCTACAATTGAAAACACTACCTTCGGGAAAGGTTGACAATTTGTGTGGCGGTGTAAGAGGGGGGCAGTGGGTAGTGCGCACACGACGTGTTTTGCCTCGGTGGGGCGCGGGTGCTGTGAGGGTCTATTGCTTTAGCTAATCAAAGGCACTCGCCAAAGGTACCTAGCCCTTTGTGTTGTCTGTTTCGCCAAAATATACGGTCATGGAGTCCTTTGTCGTGCGATTCGAATAGGCACAAATTACGTCCATTTCTAAGTGAAGCACAGGGCTACTTCCTGGGTCGATCCAAAGTCGGTGTGCAAGGGCGGTATCCGCAGTACCGTTGCCTTTTAAAACCTATGAACGAAGCTAAATCGTTTATTGCTGGGATAAATAGTAGGCGCTTTCGCTGACTTTGGCAACCGTGGAATGCTCCTGACCTGGGCGTGCTGACTGTAGGCAAAATCACCTCAATTCGCCCGTAGACAGCAGCGATTTCGCGCAGCCTACCTTTACCCCCTATGCAAGGGCCTTTATTGAAAGTAAACAACTGGAATGCTCTTGATCTACAGCGAGATTCTAGACAGGGGCACGACGCCAAGGAAAGCATCATATCTAATACACCACCGATCAAGACGGTAAATTTGATTGTGGCACAAACACGTTGAATAACTACCAGTGAATGGGACGTATCCAACGGCGATTAGAATATTTCCACGACGTGATCGGGAGTTCGCGAACGCACAGGCAAAACAGACTAGACCGAAGATGTTCATTTCGTCGTGTAACATGTGATAAAACTTGGTTGATCACGTGCTTAAAATAGGCTGAGAGGAGGTGTTCTAACGCCGTCGGCCGGGGCGGTTCAAATAGTTCCCTATAACCAGCCGTGACCGCACCTTGACGTCCTCTTTGTGGAAAACGCAGATCGCCGATCCTACGTGCCTGTATATAAATGGTCAACATCACAAACGATATACAGCATAACGTTTGCACACAAGTTACGAAGTCACTGTAACACAGGCAATATTGATTTGCTTGGGTAAATCAAAATGGGTGTCTCCCCCAGAGCGATGAAAATCACAACATCATACACGTTCGTTTCCTTTTTCAAGAAAGTCCTGACAAGAACCGAAAAATACAACAGTTACCCTAAGTGGCCTCGGTTAGTGTACGCTGACCGTAATTTCGTTGCATTGGGAACAGCAACAGATACATGGAAAAATATGTATTTTGTGTACTTTCAGGTAACTTCGTTCGTCGCCTAGTGGTTTGGCGGGGTTCGGACGCGGACGTTAGAACAGCAGCTTCGGCATGCGTGTGGTGGTATATAGCTTACCAGGTATTTTCTCCGAACCACGTCAACCAAATACAATCAGCCACCGTTTCAGGAAACATTTGTTTTCTCGATGCTAACAAGAAGAACGGATATGTTCATGGTCACCAACACGGGAGGTTGCATCGGTTTCTAAGTGTGAGCTATTTCCGTCTACGATCTGCCCAGTGATTCAGTGCGGAACGAAGGCGAACCCTGGCCCATCGCATAGAAGCAATAACGGTCGTGGCTTCTTCGGAAGCAGGTTGATGGCGAGAAACATACATATAAACCGTAAGAGCAGCTATAAATGTCCTCTTGCTTTTTGTGGTCCTGACACCGATGCGAAACTAATGAAAGTATCGAAATCAGCCATCGGTACCATACTGTTCGACGTGTGCCAACGATTACGCAGCAAACATGACACACAGGAGATACAGCTGGAATCGACTTACCAGGTACTCTGTAACGTTCAGTTCAGCATTTTCGGTAATGTAGTAGTTGGTTTGCCACTAAGCGCTCAATATTGTGTACATAGTATACGGCGCACCAATTGTGAAGGAGTGCAGCAGAATCAGGCAAACAACCCAAGCACGGCCGTTCGTAGCGATACCGGTTCTGATATGAACGGCAGACAAAATGAAGATGCACACATTTTCATTCGAGGTACTACTGTATCGGAGTCGCCGCTTTCACCATATCAACGTGATAACGTTCAGCGAAACGAGTCGCCAGTCGAGTCGACATCGGGCGTCCCGGACGGTGTGATAGGTGAACCCCGTATCAACTAAGGTTAGTTTCGCTCGATCAAGCTTCCCTAATGCGCGTTCTCGTAAGGAGTTTTTCTTTTGATGCTCGTTCTCGTAGGGACATTGTGTTGTAGAGATGTTGACTCGCTGAACGTGCGTTAGCGTGGGTAACGAAAGTCGCCGATGCGTATCGACGAGCAGTGGGAATGCTAACCCCCTTGTGCAAGAAACATAGAGGCGCGTTCAAGGGGGGAGGAGGGACGACACCTGCAACCACGGCTTGTTCAGAATGTTGAAAGTATACGTGAAATAACAAACAATCCACCGTCAAAGACGTTGAGGACGGATAGGACATTGAAGATCGCTACACCATGCATCAAGGGAAGGTGACGGCTGCGTCAAACCCACAACTAAGAAATACCCGAGACTCTGGCCATTTTACACAAACACATCCAACAACACGACCGTACAAAACAAAAACGAGATAACGGAGTCCGACAGTCGCACTTGATGTACTACTACTATCAATAATCACTAGACTAGGTGCGGGCAACGTTTTCTGTGCGTTCAT